>JANBPK010000852.1:0-146621 GCA_027579435.1 Candolleomyces eurysporus | reverse complement strand
GAATATTAGACGGGGGACATAAAATAATATWATATRGACTCACGATGGACGAGGGGGGGNCGGCGGGGCAGCGGCGGGCGTCGGGGGGGTTGGCCTTGTCCTTGGGCGGGTCGACGGACTGGTGCCTCTTGCTCTGCCGGACTCGCTTTGGAGGGGCAGAGGACGGCGGCGGCGAGGTCGGCAGCGGCTCTGACGGCAGCGGCTGCTTGGGGGAGGCAGGAGCTGACATCGTTCACCAAGACTTCTCCGGTATTATAAGACTTTTTTTTTCACNCCTCTCCAGGAATGCTCGCTTGCAACGCCGTGAACTGGTCCGCCGAACCGTAAACCTGCTTAGTCACTGTATCTGACCCCAGTTCTTTCTCCTGGTTTCTGCGTCCAAAGAGTCCCTTGAACAAGAAATCGTAAGTATATGTCCGCATTCGCTGGCCAGGACGGGTTCTTACTGCTTTGCTCCCAGTGGCTCTTCTCCAGCTTCGTTGTTGCCGTTGAGGGGACCAGACAACAACGTGTTGATGCCGTCCTCACCCTTTCAAGCTCCGCCCCAATTTGCGACCCCCATCCGATCGGGATCTGGGGCTTTGTTTTGTCAGCCAGCTAAATCTTATCGATGTTGATCGATGGAGATGCTCCCGACCTCCGCATGCCTTACGGCTGCGTCACAGGAACGTCATGATGCATCCGGCGGTATGTAAATTGTCTCCTGATGTCCGTGCACACGGCGAATACATATCGGACTACGAMCACATATCCCTCCCAAGAATCTCGGATATGYTCGTACACAGGGTAAAATTCAAAACCTTGAARTTCAATRACGGCAGGCTGCGGGCTTTTTACTTCCCTTTGGCAAGAACTTGCACATCATTGACAAACCCCAGATTTGGGCGCTCGTTCACAAGTCGATGTCGCCGCTTTGTCCCAAAATAAACATTAAAAGGCCCATTCATGCACCATTCAACACGGTGACGAAGGGCTGCCATGTCGCGGTCCTTTATGCTCCGATTTAAGCCACGACACGTTGCAGGCCACCTACGCAAATTCATGCATTGTCAGCCCACTTGCCATCCCTGGAACGGAAACATTTCTCGTTATGCTTGGACAAATCTTGGAGCTCAAGAAAGGCAAGACTTCGGACTGCATATTCGCTGTCGGACTTTTCTTCTTGTGATGATCAACCTGTTGACGAGGGTATGAGATTTTCTCCCATACGCCCTTCGTCTTCTCNTTNTTTTTTTGTTTCTATCACATCTCATGATGGCGGTGCATGCCCTCCCAACCAGTGCTTTGTTCACCCTCCAATTCAGGGTACCTCACTTCCTGTGTCCAGCGGCTAGGTTGGCAGTCCACTCAAGTAGCCACAGAAGGCTCCTGCTAGCCCTCGTAGGCCGGGATCGACTTGGAAGATGGCCAGCACAAAACCAGCAGTCCGTATCCTRCGCAGTGTTTAATAATATTCAATAAAATTGGATGGCTCGGACGGCTCAGGCGGCTCTATTTTTGCATCCCTCTCGACGAAGCGAGGTCCAGTCTAAGATGACACCAGTCCCGTACARGTATCGAACATTCAGTCGCTGCGTGGCGTGCCCGTCGGGGGTGGCAAAACTACCACAAGTGTTTCAACTTATTCAACACTCAAGACATCAGGATCTTCGCTGACTCACCCACTACTAYCAACAGTCGTACAAAGCACCGACCATCGACGTCGTCAGACCYAGTCTTCAATATTTATAGCCGACGTCCGCCCGCCGCCAGCTAGTGTTACAGAGTGTCGGGACAACGTCGGGGTGTTTGGCTGCAACAGCTTCAGACGTCTGGGATTGAGAGKTTTGCGAGAATCTTCCACCAACGTCAACGCAGCTCCCCGATTTCGCACCCAGGTCAGCGTGGCGTCACCCTTRTGGCCTTCTGTTCGARCATGGGAGAAGGGTTGGGCATATTGAGTCGAGTCACAAGGTCATCAGCGCCCATTTCTCGACCTATGCATGYGGTGCTAACCAACCGCTCGTTGGGCCGCTAAACTCGAATCTTTCGTAGGGTCCGAGTCCGGGGTATGGTAAGTTGCTAGCTTCGCATTGATATACTGGGAATTGTCTCCTATTCTACTGTCGATAGGCCTAGAGACTGCTTCTTATCAGATTGCATGCACCGCCTACACTTTACCGCCCATGTACCCTCCCCAAATAGTGCAGCCCCATCAAGTTGTATCCCTCGAGCTCTGCCAACCCAACTGCGGGCAACCTGCGCCTTCCTTTCCATTTCAGGCAATGTTGATGCGCCACTAACTTTCARACTCAGACACTCCAGTGTYCGGCGCCCGCTCTCAGGCTATTCATGTTCARCGTCCGCTGTCCCGGGAAGTCGACGCATCAATATTGCCTGTTGATGGGATATATGTTGTTCAAAGTAAGGCCGCAAATATAGTTTTTCTGATAGCGATGCTGCATTCTGCATCTTTACTGTTTGATCGTTGGCAGGCGGCTCGCAATGTCCACACAGTATTGGGAGAAGTTTGAACCGTTAATTTCTGGCTTTCTATGTATATTCACCTCTCCTTGTCGAGCAATTYCAAGCCCCCACAAGCCTCAAGATTCAGRCTCGGTACGCTCGGGTTTCATGGCCAGAATCTCTCACCTTCTCCCGATGGTACACACTCAGGCTCATTGCGATTCATTAAGTATTGCGTAGTCGGTTGCACCGTGACCATCAAACGGCTATCTTTACGAAAGTCTCGGTGCATAATCTGCCCTCGTGGCGCTTTCCCCAGTGAGTCTATAGATCGATGATAGTTGATATCGACCGAAAACTTGATGAAGAATCGATCGCGTTATTCAATGGTTCGGTGGAGAGGCTCTAACCTGAGTCAGAGTAGGACGGATACTTACATAGACTAAGTACGCGTGTCCTCTCGTCCATCCGAGGATCCGTCGGCTGTGTATGTGGCTTGCCTTCACATCCAACTGGTTCACGAAAGGTGAATGAGGGNYRCTACCTGCGYGCCCTTCAGYCTGNNNGTCYTCGTCCAATAGTCAGTCACAGGTAYTGCTTAACCAGGTTGATCATGAGAAGGTTGATATCTTAACGTGTAATAGGGATCGACAGCCCATCCATCTGTGATGATGATGAAGTTCCCCGCTTCCTTAGGTGAGTGTTGGGTGTGCGATGATCACTCAGCGCCTAATCAACCGAGCTCAGRGAGAACCRGTTCAGAATTTCTGACACTACAAGYTTGGTGTAAGCACAAGGTGCGCAGCCCTGGCGTAACATAAGTATCARATCACCAGAACGGGTTGATTCTTATTGTTGGTTGTTGGTAGGCAATCCTTACGGTTCAATAGAATTTGTTCTCAGCGAGTACTAGTCTTGAGAAATCCATACGTTAGACTTCCCATTTATCGTAATGATTGATTGAGCGAGTACCTAAGATACCCATAGAAAATCACTCTCCCTAACTACCTGTACTGCCGTGGGTTACTAGCATATGCTCTGAGACTGCGAGTCTGATAGTAGTCTTTGTACATGCCCATATTTGAGAACCTTTTCGGGAGGCCAATTTAGGGTGTCCGAGATAATGTTGATGTCTGCCACGCACTTGGGAGGGGATTTCTCCATGGTGTTGCAATTGAAACTGCCTCGGTAACTTCATTKTAACATAGGCCACATGGCCGAGGTTCGCGGAGAACGGTTAATCGCTTCGTTTAAAAAATCGGTCGAAATATTCGAAATATTCCGTGTGCACTGGACTGTGAAAGGTATCGCCGTTCACACCCATTCACACCCACATTCCGTATTACAAAGGCTATAACCAAGTTTAACTGCTACGCCCCATGATTCAATACCTTCATTCATCATTTGATTGGCCATATCGATTCCATTCTCCATGGCGAATYTCGAATGAATGAATGGATGAATGAACAGGACTCTCTTGGATTTTGGCTTTGTGTTTCAGAAATTCTTGGCTGACTGGGCTGGTGACAAACATCGCTCAGCGGTCGAGAACCTCCGATACTCAGTTCCGGCCGTAGGGAGACGGGATTACTTGTRCACCGACCGAGTCAAGTGCGTGGTATGCGGTTCAGCGGAGAGCAACATTCTCTCCGTTGTCCCGATATTTGTCCGACGCGCAAACCGGGGTCTACGGTCTTRCAGGGACTCAACACGAACCGACTCGAGTCNANTGAAAGGACTTTGNAATCCAAACTTGCCGTACTACAAGACGATGCAAGTATTCTTCCTACTAGAAACTACTAATAATGTCAACAATATGAATGAGTGGTATCCTAAGACCTATGTATAGCTAAGCTGTCTGGATATAAAAATGTCGTCTGTGTAAGATCTATGTACTATGCCGATATAAAAGGAGTGTTAGATACCTTGTAGGCAAATGGATATATTTTACTAGTAATAAAAATGGAGAAGGAAATAGAGAAGAGAGAGGGGACGAGAGAGAGAATAACAAGAAAGAGGGACAAATCGGATAAAGGTAGAGGCCATAGAAGGTAGGGAGGGACGGCGTGGACGTAAATAGCGGAAATTGAGAGAACAAAGTAACGAGAAAGAGGAACAGAAATAGAAAGAAAGAATAAAAATAGCCAAAAGGTAAATCCAACCACGAAACCGAACCAAATAAAGGGGTGACGCCGAGGCTGGAGAGTTGAAGCGAAGCCCACAAGAAGCAGCAGAAGAGCGGGGAGGAGGGATAGGGACAACGGCTAGGCCTCCAGAACACCGCACCAGAAACCCTCTAGTACCCCTCCGCCTCTACTCTCTTCCGGCTCGAGACCGGAGCACCTTCCCATCCATCATGATCATCACTCCCTGACTCCCGTTCCCGTTCCGGATGCCTACCACTCACGTCTTGAGCGGAATGCCCCAACACACCCAATGCACCTTCACCCAAAAGACCCGGATTCACAGCACGCCTATCCTCAGTCGCTACACTCGAAGCATCGAGCCATGACAGGGTCTCCGGTCGACACAGCACAGCGATAAAGTTCTTCCGCCAACTCCCATGCGAGAATGGGTTCGGTGGAGGCGGCCCAGGCACGAGACTCTTGTGCGCTTGATTGCGGATCTAGTGACATAACGATCGCAAGTCAGTATACGTACACCAAATTTATGAAACATCAATGAACAGGGAGACACAAACGACCACCCCAAAATTCGAAGGAACAGCAAACCGAGTCGTCATCATCGGGTACCGCGCCGTACGAAGCCCAGAAGCGCATGACAGTATCACCACTTCTCAGCTTAGCTCGCTCCCGACTCGCAGAAGTGAATCACTTCTAGAAGCGACGAGGCCACGAGGGGAAGCACAAGAGCGAATCGGTGACGAGCATAGAAGAGAAGTGCTCAACAATAATGAAAAGAATATGGGCACTTCGAAAGATCAGGATCTGTCACCGCGTATACGCAGTGCTACTTGGAGCTAACCCTGAATACGGAAGAAAGTGTGAAACGATAGACAAAAAANCGACCACTCACTTGTTCGATCGTTGTGATATTCAACAACAGCAACTGTTTCCAGATCATGCCATTCCCATTCGGAACAATTGGCCGCATTAAAAGGGTCGACAAAAATACCAAACCCACGTTTTTCGCCAGGGTGGTGTTGTGGGTTCCATGAGATAGGGTTGTCGGCCAAATCGACCGGTAATGGACCCGAGACAGGAACGGGATTTTCAATTGCCAAAAGCAGGGTCACGACAAAATGAGGACAAGGCACACCCNAAAAGCACCGAGAGAGTTGACGTGCCATGTGTTGTGTGAAGCAAGGAGGAGAGAAGAATTCGTCAGCAACAAGAAACGTGAAGAAAGAGGAACAAAAGGTGGATCATAATCTGGTTAAAGACCATTCATCTCTCTGTGGAGATCAGCGAATAGGGTGAAAGGTGATAATCATATCACGCTTTTGGCGACAAGGAAGGAGCAAGAACGGGAAGCTTACCCTCAGGTGATAGCTCAGCAACGCCCCCACAGGCCAAATCACCAGGATCGAGAGAACAAACCCAACCGCACTCCCTGCTCCCTTGCCAAGGGCCCCCTTGAAACTGTACCCTTGCCACACGGTGAGATAGTACAGGTGCAGCGCAGAGGTGATGATGATCATGATCAGTGTCAGGGTCTGAAGTACGGCACAATTAGTTGAGACAGCGTAGAGAACGGAGGATCCGACGTACGGCACTCATCAACAAAACAAAGAACGTCGTATAATTCCTCCTCCCCACACAATTATTCACCCATTGGCAGTGATGGTCACAACCATCGACGCAATTGTCGCACTGTAAGCCCGACGGTCTTGTCAGAACCAAGAAAGATTGAGGAGATAAACTGGTAGAGCACTCACCATCTTACAATGACTCGCTCTTGGCGGTCGATATACTTTACAAGTTGGACAATACTTCACTCTCACCACGTCGTTCCTCACTTTCAAATCCCTTGGCATCGGTGCCCTCACACCGCCATCTGAAGGCGAGTTCGCAGGATACGGTGGGTCGAGATCCAAACCCCTCGGTAGAATGCCAGGGTCGGTGAACGCCGTCACCAGCATCGAGCTGATCACCACCGCCGAGAGGTACGCACAGACGATGACGATANGCCTTGCCCGCGCGCCTCCCATTGGCATCGACGGTGACCCAGGTCCAGTCCCGCCCTTCGGTACCAACGACCACTGGCCGCCGGGTGAGGTCGATGTCCAACCCAGCAGGGTAAGGTTCACCCAAGGAAATAGCAGCTTGGCTCCTCCCTGCTTCCTGCCACCACCACACTCCCGTCGTCCCGAACCAGACCCCTGCCAGTCCGAAAAAGAGGCAAAGGGTCATGATGAACGCCCATGGACTATCTCCGCCTGCCATCACCCTTCCACCAAAGTAGAACCGGTTCCGAGAAGGGTGCAGCTCGTACCGCTTGGCTAATCTACCCTCCGATTCCTTCTCAAGATCGCTCGCCTTGTCCTCGATGTTGACTATCTGCCTGAGATTCTTCTTGGATGGCGAGTGTGTTGATGACGGTGGTGATCCTCCGGGGGTGGGCAACCCAGGTTGATGCTGTGCCNTTCCCTATCACCTTATCTACCAGTCCAGTCTTGCGTTTCCGCTTCATCTTCTTCGTCCGAAGAGCAAGCTCCCTCTCCAGCTTATCAGTGGGCACAAGACTTGGATCAAGAGGGTGTCGAAGAGGTGTCTTCATCTTGGGATGTTCTCCTCTTGCCAGTGGAGGTGGTGTAGGGTTGAAGAGACCGGGTGTTGGAGTGCTGGCGCCTCCATCTTCAATCGAAGAATCATCATCGACTGATATTGAGGACGAAGGCGACCGAGACCTAGACCTCGAAGATGCGTTTGTAGAAGCTGCAAAACTCATGCGTTTTGCGCGTGTACGGTGTTTCCTCGGTGTGCCGGAATCGGACCGCCCACGGTCGTGGTGGTGACTCTTCACCTTGCCTGTAGCAGACTTGGTGGGAGTCAGAGGAATGCCATCGCCAACTTCAGAGAACGGATGGTGGCGGCTGGAAGGTAGGTTTAGGCTCTCGTCCTCCGTCGTCCCAACATAACTCTCCCTCCTGCTTGCATCATCTTTCGAGAAGGAGCTTCTTCGTAAGCTCTCAAAAGTCAATCGAGGCTTGTAGACGAAGCTGTTGCGTTTAGTCTTCCTGGTGTTGATGCTCATGTCGAGACTTGTCCGTTTTCCTGACAATTCTTGGCTATCGCGGCGGGAAGAGGCTGAGAGGGGAGGAGTAGGGGAACCACCACTGTGATTAGAACCAAATACCGTCCTCATCAGCCCAAACCGACCGGAGCCGGCTGGGTTGGGCGCAGCCGAAGAAGTAGGTCCGATTGTTAGAACTGGCTTGCTGCGAGATGCACTTGGGTGGTTGAAGTTATTGTTGCCTCCGATTGATAGAGTGCTGATGGGCGCGGGGTGTATTCGAGAAGGTGTGCCTGGGATAGTAACCACAAGGCCTGCGCCTGTATTCCCAGAGTCGATAAGAGGCTCTCTACTGAACTTGGGATTGACCGTACGTCTATGTGGGTCGGCATCCTCTGTATCTGAAGGTGGCAGACCTCTGTCTTCGTGCTGCTTCAGATCCTCGAGAGAGTGGTTTGAACGATGGTGGTGATGCTGTGAGAGCGATGGAGACTGTGTGCCTGTCGAGAAAGTTGGAGAGAGTGGATGGGGGATGGCCAGATGGCCAGAGCCCTGTTTTTCTGTGTTTTTGAAGGCATCTTCGTCCTCGTCTTCATCTTGGAGCAGGTCGTCGGGGGTCCTCAAGGCTGGTGGGTATCGCTGGTCATACTCGCCGGGCCKCTTGGGCTTGAAGAAGCTGGAGCTGGGCTGGATGCCGCCAGCATGGGTGGAGCTGTGGTGCGTCGGGAACTGGTTGTTGTGGAGCTGGATGTTGGAGACGTTGAGAGGGAGAGGGTGGGTCCCGGTGAACGTGGTGCCCTGGGGGNAGCTGGACACCGAATGCTGNCTGTCGTTGGGGGAGGACGGGGGGGAAGGAGGNACGTCGTCGGGCTGTCGGGGAGCGCAATCGTCGTCGGCAAAGGCAACTGGGAGCCAATAGAGCTGCGCTTTGCGTGCGCCATGGGCGGACTGGGAAGTTGGCGGATGAGGACAGCAAACATACCGAGTGCGTAAACGGGCATCCCTTTCCCACGCCCGCTGATCGCTGCTCCGGATCGCCATGTCCCCGGTCCTCGACTCATCTCAGCAATCCGCGACCATGCCAGCGACGGTGCCCACAGAAACCGCAGGCACCGCGATCCTGCTCGCCACCCTCCAGAACCTCGATACTCCCTATTTCCTGGCCTCGGTCGTTCACACAGCAGCCACCCTCACCAAGCACAAGCTCACCATCGTTCTCTTCTCCAGATTCTTCAACGTCCAACATCAAGGCTTGACCTACTCAGAGACCCTGGCCGTCTCACACACTGCACGGTCGAGCTGGAACGATGTCCAGAAACTGCTCACTTATGTCTATGTCCAGGCCACCAAGACTGCTCAGGAGATGGGCAAGGTGCTCATGGACATAGACATCTTGCTCAAGGGGCTCAACGATGACCATCTCGAAGCAGACCTTGAGAGTCTCGTATCAGAATTGGGTGTGGAGGTCGTCTTTCGGATTAGCGGAGGTAACCAGAAACACCCAACTCTCATGCAGCTCTGTGTCTGACACTGCGACAGACTCTATCGCTACCCCACTCCCCCCGTCCATCGGGGCTCTTCGCACTGCGTATCTGCCTGCCGGGGGGCATCCCCTATCTTCAGGAAGCTATTCCATGCTTTCCCAGCCTACCTCTGAGACTACCACGCCCGTCCTCTCGAGGACGGCTACCGCCAAGTCCGGAGATGACGTCACGCTTTCGAGCATCGTCGAACAACCTCCATTTTATCCGGTGGTAGCCCTTGGAGGTACCTTTGACCACCTGCATCCAGGGCATAAGATTCTCCTCTCTATGGGTGCTTGGATTGCTTCTGAAAAGCTCATTGTCGGAGTAACCTCTTCGAACCTCCTTACAAAGAAGCCAAACGCCCATCTTGTTGAACCCCTCGAAGTCCGGATGCAGAACGTCCGAGACTTTTTGAATCGCTTCAAGAAGGGGCTGGAACTTTACATTGTGGAGCTAAACGATGTCTACGGTCCAACCGGTTGGGATCCCAATGTTCAGGCTCTCGTGGTGAGCAGAGAAACTATCTCAGGGGCGAAAGAGAGTCAGTCACTTCTTGTTCTTCTCCTTACCGTCGTTCTAACTGTTGACTCTGGTGTACAGTTGCCACTCATCGCGCTGCGAAGGACTTCCCTCCTCTGGAGCTCTTCGTGATTGATGTAATCTCAGCAACCAACCACAACCTCGACCACGAAGATGCTGGTTGGCTCAAAGACATGAAACTCAGTAGTACCTTTATCAGGGCGTGGATCGCAGAACGCGATGCGAAGGAGGAAGGAAAGTTGGAAGAAGCAGAATCACCATCGGTCGAGGGCGAAAAGAATTGAAGTGTATGATGGACACTACTGAACTTTGTACCTACTGATAGAATTGGCATAAATAGTTATTAATCCCTTGTCGAAGCCTCAATGATAGCCTCCATCGGACCAATCATCAACCGAGGTTTCGTAAGTTCAATTGAACGTCAACGGCGCTCAAGTGCTCAAGCGCCCAAGCGCCCTGCCTCTTCCCGTTTGCTATTTTCTTCCGGATTCAGTTATTCAAACGACTTGAAGCCAGCCATTCTCATCGCGGGGATATAAAGCCTCGCAAAATGTCTACCCAAAATGTCACAAGATTTCTCGACTTTTTTNGTCACACGCTCTTGCAGGGGCCCGAGCCACAAAATGGACCGGTCGCTGGTCCTCTTCACTTGACCTCCTCCAGGAAACCTCCGTACCCACGCCTGAGCAACGCATCTCCAGCTCTGAACTAAACACCTTTTTTNCAGAATTTTTATGGTTGGTTACCGACGGGGATTTGCGTCCCCGAATCCTTCAACTCTACTGGGCGAACGGGTCCTGACGAACTTGGTATACCCCCAAGCCCGGACAGCAGACCTGAACCTGGAAGTCTTTGCTAGACAAGAAATGTCTCCTGCGCCTTTGGGAAGTAAAGAACTGGAAGAAATGTTATTCGGAGGCCACTCGGATGTCGAAGCGGATGAGGAAGAGGAGGCGGAGGAGGGTGCAAGACACCTAGGGGAAAAAGAGGACGAGGAAGATGTAAGCTTTCGGTTCAAGTTATGTGCCTTCCCAGTCGTTTCTAAATCCTAGATAGGGTTTTTCCGAGCTCTTTGGCTCGACCCCAGAGCCAGAGGAAGACTCAGACGTCGGCACCACTGGAAGCTCGGAGTTCCAAGCCCCGACCTATCAGTACTCCAACGCATCGGACATTAAGTATGCACCGGAGAAAGTGGTCGAAGAAGGCGTGAAGATGGTGAAAGCGATTAAAAAGCGCTTGCGGAAGCTCGATCTTGGTGGCCGGTGGCGGGAGGAGGTTTGGAAACAGGAGGTCAAAAGGTGAGAAGTCGTCGAATTGGATTTCAATCTTGCCCGCGGGTTGGCTGACTATCCTTACTCCAGTCTCACAAGTTGGACCCCTCCTGATACGGTGATTGCTGTATGTGGAGGTATGGTTTATTCCCTAGCTAGTCTCGGTGCGGCCGTCGTCTCACGCTGGATATATCAAAGCCACTGGCGCCGGAAAATCGTCTATTATCAACGCAGTTCTGGATGGTACGCTTCATAGTATCTCTAGTCATCCTCGCTTATGCTCAACGTTATTTAGACAACATCGTCCCAACGAGCAGTATTCGCGGTATGTAATAATCTGAGACGCCTCCTATTCCTCGCATTCAAGGCGGAACCTTCTCCTATTTGCAGCCTGTACTTCCGTTGTCACCGAAATACGCTATCACAATTTCGCCAACAAACATCATATCGCAGCGGATGTCTCGTTCATGACTCTAGAGGAGTGGAGGGAGGAGCTCGACGTCCTCCTTCAAGACTTGGCGGGGGACATTGGGGCGAGGAGGCCCATGCGGGTGGCTGACCTCAGTAGCGAAGCGGCCATCGCGTATGCCAAGGTGAGTTGCACGGACCCTTCGATCGTCTAGACTCTTTCTGACGAGCTTCGAACTGTTGCTGCTCTTCTAGGTTCACGCAGTGTACCCCACTATCAGCCTGGACCAACTCATGAGGATGAAAGTCGACGAGATTCTCGCCCTCGATCCCGGTACGTGGGTCAGCTTATTCTAGGTCTTCTTTGAGTAATAACACCGTGACCCCCTTTACAGAGGTTCTTGAGGCTCTGGGTAAGACAAAGCGCATAACCGCGAAGAACTCGAAAATCTTCGGTCGAAAGATCGCGCCATACATTGGCTCAGGCGGAAGTGCAATACACCCGGATTTCTCTACTGAAGATAGCGACATCGATGAGGATCTTTCCGACGAAAACTCGAACGACAGCGACTCGGAGCGCCTTTCAGACGAAAGTGATCAGGAATCGGAGGGAGCAACCTTCTGGCCTCTGATCCGCCAAGTTGGTATCAAGTGCAAAGCGAAGGCGTTGTCTACTGGTGCTATTCTGGTTGACCTACCCGGTGTGGCGGATTTGAACGCCGCAAGAAACAATATCGCGAAGGAATACATGAAGAAGGCGAATTTCTTCTGGATTCTGGCTGATATTAATCGAGCTGTAAGCGATGGAACTGCTCAAGGTAGGATTTATTTTCCCTGCTGCGATTTGGAGCGCTGACGATTGGCGATTACAAGACCTTCTCGGGGATGCTTTCAAGTATCAACTTATGAGTAAGTTGTCAGCATTTTCTGTCCTGGTTTGATGGTTTTACTGACGGTACTTTGTAGTGGGTAAGTGGCTGCGTTTGTCGAGTGACAATTTTAACGCTTAGCTGTACCTTTGAAAGATGGAAAGTGAGCGATATCCCTTGCGAATAGTCTGATTGCGCCATGCTCATTTTGCAATCAGCTACGATGAGAAGAGCATTACCTTCATCGCTAGCAAATGCGATGAACTCCAATGCCACGAAGTCATCAACGAGTTGAACCTTCATACCAACGCTGAGTTGCAAGCAATTCAGCGGCAGATCGACAAGTGCAAGAAGCAGGCTGACAAATATAAGTCGACGAAATACAAGCTGCACAAGTCTATCGACTGTGAGCCCCCATTTCTCTCCTCCTTTCTCCGTGTCGTCTTGACCGGTTTGACTAGCTCTACATAAGCGGCTCCGGAAGCTAGAGCAGGATCAGAGGACTACTAAGAAGCGTAAGAATACAGAAAGTACGACTCCGNCCACCTNCCAAAAAAGGCGCAAGACCTATGGCGGAGACGGCGTCAGCGTTCACTGTGCCCCTTCCGATCGCGAATCAAACGATAAAACAGAGTATGATTCTCTTAATGAGAAGTTGCGAAGGTCAAGAGAAGAACAAATGAAGGCTTATGATCAA
The DNA here is from genome assembly GCA_027579435.1 of Candolleomyces eurysporus. Classification (NCBI taxonomy): domain Eukaryota; kingdom Fungi; phylum Basidiomycota; class Agaricomycetes; order Agaricales; family Psathyrellaceae; genus Candolleomyces; species Candolleomyces eurysporus. Next base: position 133,669 of record JANBPK010000852.1, on the reverse strand, counting down.
ATTTTGGTTCTGGGAGAACAGCTAGACCTTCTGAATAAGAAGAAGAAGGCCTTTTGCTCCATCAAGCGCTCTGAGGTACGTTCCGTGTTGCGACTTGGTAAAAACCGGCGGCTCAGTTCTGTGTTTAGCATTCTAGAACAATCCTTCAGCAACAGTTCCGTCAAGGTCTCAGGATGCAGGATGGTGCGCCCTTTCGAATTCTGGGGCTTTTTNGAGAGACACTCACCAATTGTATTTGTAGAAATTGCGGCGGAGCAAGGCGACCAACAGAATTATGATCCCAATGATGACAGCGATACCAAAGGTAAAGTTACTCCTCGCATTCGACTTACATGCCTTAACGTTCTCCAGATTATGAAGCCATCAATCTCAACGTGTTCGCTTGCTCAAGTCGTGATTACATGGCGTTGAAAGGTACCTAACCCCCATGTTACCTTGCTGAGGATACCAACCGAACATTGTCCTAGGACTGATCGACGGCCATGCGGAACCATCATGCTTCACGGACGTTGAGCAGACCGGTGTTCCTGCTTTGCAAGAACGGTGCAGTGAATTGACCACCGGGTCTCGCCATCGTGCAGCCCAAGAATTCTTAAACCGATTGTCAGCTTTCGTTGGGACAGTCAAAACCTATATCGAGCACTTGGGTGAGGCGACTGTCGAGCACCAAAAAGCACTCCGAAAACACTGGGAATCCCGGGATCCGAAGGCTAAGTGTCCGAATGCCAAGCTGAGGTGGAGGGTTGCTAGTGACATTCCAAAGAGCGCCATAGGGATTGTGCCGCGGTTATGTTGGGTATGCTCGAATTGCATGTTTTTGTAATTTGAATTGTCTGACATATGCTGCTGTAGGAATTCTCAGATTCTGTCGAGGAATGCGTTGCCGATTTGAAGAAGCGATTCAAAGATAGTCTCAAAGAGAGATGTCGAGTTGGCGCTGCAGCTGTTCGTGTTCCTTTTGTGTTCGGATCGCACATCGGCTCAAATATAGCGCAAGGCCACGAAGAAGGCTGTTCCGACTGTAGAAAAGTTCATGAATGCCGGACATTGGAAGAAGTTTCGAGCCGGTGTGTAGCATTGACCATGTGGAAAAAATTGTACTGACAAGCGTTTTAAGCCCTCCGACGTCAAGGAATCAGAAACGATGGCGTCAACCTTAATAGGCGGCTCCTAAAGCCTTTCACGAAGAGCATTGCCAGGGCATGGAACAAGCTATTCAAATCGGATTTGCTCGGTGGATTCGAGGCGTCGATCAGAAATAAGATTAGCAAACTCCTGCATGAAATCGAGGTTTCAGCACCTGAGGAGCTTAGGGGTCGTGCAAAAGAGCAAGTTATTGCATGCTTTGAAACTGTTAATGCTTCCATGCGCGAGATGATAACTCATATGGAAAGCACCGTGAACAGCCGACAGCAGACCATATCCTACTCCATGGAACCTTATCTGCGGGAAGAGTTAAAGGATGCCTACATGGAGACACTTAAAATCACAGGCGCTGGTAGTGTCGATGAGCAGAAGGTAGGCCTCGCTTCTCATCTCTGAATAGCATTCGTCAAGTTTATGATTATTTGCCAGAACTTCTTCCGGTGCTATGTTTATAGTAACATTGGAAGAATTCTCACAAAGGGGAACACTAGAATTCTTGCTCAGTTGGATGAAATTGCAAGCAATGTTGGGAAAGCCCTTAGGTCTCGTGTAGGATTTAGCCTAGCGCAGGCGGTAAGCATCACGGTTTCAACCACATCCGTTCCAGTTCCTCACCGTATATCTCCTCTCCCAGATCGAAGTCAACCTTGCAGTTCTTTGGGAAGAGGCCTACGATGACCCAGTGCAATTGAATGCTCGTGCGCGTGCGTTGAAAGTAGTCGCCGAAGCCCAAGACCAGTTGTGCCTTTGGCGGCAAGTCGCGCCATCCAACGCGTTGAAGAATTCAGGTTATGAGACGGAGGATATCGAAATGCTCGAAACATGAGTAACATGCGAGTTTGTCGGTTCTGAATTACATTACTGTGGCAATTCCCCTTAGCCATGCCAAGTCGTTCGTAGTAGTCAGTACATAGTTAGTCTCCTGCTATTGTGACCGTTGATCTGCATGCAAGTCGTGAATATAGGGACCGTGAGAGGTTCAGACGCCACATTTTGAAACCCAGCGAAAGTGTATGCGATAGTGAAAAGTACATGTGAGTGAGCTCAAGCGCTCAAGGATTCCGAGTAGCTATCGAACTCGTCTGTAGCTCATCTGCTTCCAGTCATGGTTTGTCTTCCCTTGCTCTGTGCGTGTCTGATCACTGACATACGCCCATCAGTGGCCCCGAATCAAAAGAGAGCCCGCTGACCCGGAGCCGAACTTCATCTGGCCTTCCGACACTGGTCGAAAGCAAAAATCTGTAAGTATATGTATGGCCTTCTATGCCTCATTCCGCGCATCCGATCCACTTTGTGTACTAGGGTTCGGCTCGACATGTGGAAACTCCAGATCTCGACCTCATCGACGTGGACGATCCGCCGGTACATTATGCTCCTGACTCCGACATCAGAGTTACGGGCACATTTCAGCCCCCAGCAAAGGCAACATACAAGCGCTACAACAATGCGAAGGAGATAGAATATGAGCCGGAAGAAGCACTCCGTGAAGGAATGAAGATGGTCAATACCCTTGAAGAAAGCTTGGTCAAGCTTTCGATCAACAAGTTGCGCAGAGAAGTCTGGGAGCGCGAAATTCAAAGGTGAGTAAACCAGAGGTCCAAGCGCTCAAGCTACTTTCAACTCATGCGATAACGCTGAGCGCTGACTCCATTCCTTCTCAGCCTGAAGGAGGAGACTCTTCCTACCACTCTAATCGCAGTATGCGGAGGTGTGCACTTTCTCGTATTCCGATTTATCGAAAGGTTCGTTTATAGTTGTCCCTAGCTACGGGTGCTGGTAAATCCTCCGTTATAAACGCTGTATTAGATGGTAAGATCAGCGCTACGACAATTCTCTGTCTCTAATCCATGATACAGACAACATCGTCCCAACAAGCGGTATACGCGGTGCGCCCTCTACTTCCCTCGGCCAAGGTAGGCTTCAATAACAAGGGTCTGCAGCTTGCACCTCTGTTGTTACTCGTATCTCCTATCGTGAGGACCCCGACAAAATCACTGCTGCTATCGCATTCTTGACAAGAGAGGAGTGGAAAGATGAGCTCACGGCCCTACTCCAAGACCTGGCTGACGACGCAGCTACAACAGACACTAACAGTGAAGCGGCCATTGCCTGGCAGAAGGTGCGCGTTTCTCACTGTCACAGCCGCCAGCCTCCCTCCGTATCTAATGGGACATTCGGATTGTGAAGGTAAAAGCAGTATACCCGAAAATGCAGCTTGAAGACTTTTTAAGACTGAGCGCACAAGATATCATCGATCTTCATCCTGGTCTGTTCCATTCCTACTGATCTTTGGTTGCTTCCGACGAAGTGGCTGATTTCTTCCAGATATATCTCAAACCTTTGGTCAGACAAAGCACGTTAGCTCCCTAGATTCCGAAAGCTTTGGGAAGGAGGTGGCAAAATACATTTGCTCCGAGGACCAGACGTGTGATTTACCGTCAAAATCAAACAATAGCAAAAGGACAAGGGAGAATGGGAAGTGGAAAGGGAAGAATAGAGAGACGCGGAAAGGAAATGAGTCTGGTCGTCAGGACAAGCAGCCAGCACTGTGGCCATTAATCCGTCAAGTAGACATACAGTGTCATGCTGAAGCCCTCAAAACCGGTGCAATTATTGTTGATCTTCCAGGTGCAGTTACCTTGAATTTTCTAGATGACTTCTAATGGGATTCAAATTAGGCGTTGCCGATGCCAACTCGGCCAGGAACGAGATTGCAAAGGCATACATGGGGCAGGCAGATTGCTTTTGGATTGTAGCCCCCATTACGCGAGCTGTCTCTGACAAGATAGCAATGGGTGAGTATCAATCTTCTGTCCACACTTTTCAGTCCTAAGTCCTCCTTCCAGAACTACTGGGAGATACATTCAGGACGCAACTAAAGCGTAAGTTCAATTCGTGCCTTTTACAGCTTCCTGGTGTTGACGGACTGGTTCCAAGTGGGTGCGTGAGCGGTCATATATTTTACGATGGCCAGGTGACAATAAGCAGCATTGGCCTTTCGGTTTGGCAGACAGAAGGTAGCGTGCCCAGTCACATCGACTTTCCGGAACATGCGACTCATGGAAAATTGACAGTTATAATGAAAAATCCCTGACATTTATCGCCACGAAATGCGATGACGTCTCTTGTTCAGAAATCATTAGTTTCTTGAAACTCGAAACGGATCCGAAGTACCGGCAAATCGACGCACGGATTACCGATCTCGATGGACGGATCACCCGCAATATGGAGAAAATGAGATCCCAAATCCAGGAGATTGAAGGCAAGTACCTCCGCTTTGGTGTTCCCCTGTTCCTTTCACTCAATTTCATCCATATGAATAGCCCATGAAAAGCGACTTTCGAAACTAACGAATGACGGCCCAGTCACGAGTACGAAACAGAGTAGTCATCGACCAGGGCAAGGAGCGGCAGACAAAAGATGTCGAGTTGAGTCGAACTACAAGGCGGCTGCTGCGAACCGGAGTGCCCCCTCGCACTCCAATCAAAGTGGTGACATCGGCGCGGCTCTGCCATACTTCGATATTGAAATTGAAGCCCAGAGAAAGAAGCTGAACACCGCCAAGGAAAGGAGACATGAACTTGTTGACAAGATGTTCACCATGCAGCAAGACCGTGACCTCGCACAGCAAGAAAAGGTCGCCTTCTGCTCGCTGAAACGATCTGAATATTCTCGGCGTATAATTCAAGAGGATTTTCGAACGGGTCTTAGAGAAATAGATGGTGGGCTGATTCTGTTTCAACTTGAAGTCACACATCTGCTGAACATTCGACCAGACAGGAACACCGAGCGAGGCGACTCGGAACACTTTGACTCTTCAGCTCTCCCAAGAGGTAATATGACATGCGGGTACCTGCCCTTTCTAAGCTACTGGGCTGGTAACATATGCCTTTCTAGATTATAGCACCATCACGCTGCCTGTCTTCACATGTTCGAGTCGCGACTATCTTCGATTAACAGGTACGTTACTTCGTATCACATCACCAGAATTGCCCAAATTGAATAACCCCACTAGGCAAAGTACAAGGAGATGGGGCAGCATCCTGTTTTACAGATATCAGCGACACGGGCGTTCCAGCCTTGCGGGCTTGGTGTCATTCATTGACATCATCCCGTGCAAGCACGTCGAAACAATTCCTCTCTCGCATCTCTTTATTCTCGAATCAGATTCGCACTTACCTAGAAAGTATCACCGGTGAAGCAAGCGCTATCAGTCGCAAAGCACTTCGCAAGCAATGGGAGTCCCCATCGACAAGGTCTGCTCAAAGGAAAGTGTCTGGAAACGCTGAAAAACCGTCACCCCCTCGCGTCTACGAATCGCGAAAACTTGGCCGCAACCCTGCGAACCTAGACTTTGACAACAAGGAGCGGAAGCCTGCTGGGGAGCGGAAACGGCATGGAAAGAAAGATGGCACGGTACGAGGCAAGCGAAAGTCTGCAAAGCGCAATTATGTCGAAAGCAGCGATTCAGAAATGGATTTTCGCAATATCATTGAGGGCCTCACTTTGGATGAATTCGGAGAGCCCATTGGCATCGCTTCACGCTTGAGAAAGGTATGTATGTCAACCTGCCTTCAGGATACCGCCAGGCCCCTAACTCTAGTGCAGGAGTTCTCCATGCTGGTGGATTCCTGCGTTACAGACCTCAAGCAACGGTTCAGGGATAACTTGGAAGAAGAATGCCAAATTGGTGCTGAATGTGTTTGTATTCATGCATTTGCTTGCAATGCTGGTGACTGAGTTCAACCCTAGGCGTCCACAATGGCCGTATCCGCAGCAAAAAAATTTACCGAGGATTGCGGCATGCGATGGAACACATATCGAGCCGGTAAGCGGGTCTTCATAAGATGGAATGTTCAATAGCACTGGTCTTTTCTCATCATCATTATGACAGTCCTCGCCCGCAAGGGAAGCTTCCGAGAACACGATCTGAACCTCAAATTGTTGCATGCTTTTACACTAACCATCCGCCATTCATGGAGCGACCTTTTTCAATCAGACTTCTTCTGCGACTTGAAAAATTCTGTTACTGCTGCAATCACACGGCTTCTCAGGGACTTCCAAAACACCGTTGCCGGAGATTTTAAGGATGATGCCCGGGAGCAAGCAGATCTGTGCTTGAAGGATGCTCAGTTGACGCTAGAGGCCTCCGTGGATGTCGTCAATAATGCGCTGACAAAGCACCAAAAAGCGATCTCCCGCTGCATGGTCCCGCACGTTCAAAAGGTGATGTGGGAAACCTACATAGAAGCGATGGAGCACAGAGGGACCCACAGCTACGTTCGTCAGAAGGTGCGTCTGACCTTCGTGGAACTTGATTTTTTTTTTTTTTTTCCAATGCTGAGGCATCCCTCATAAGCTGTGCATCGAAAACTTCCTTAACGTCGATGACAACAGAGAAGCGATGTTTGAAAATGGTGCTGATATTATCATGGACCACCTTGACCAAGCGGCAGTCGCCGTGGGCAAAGCGCTTTACCAGTCTATAGGCACAAATCTTGCCGAAAAGGTTGGGCTCACTCACAAGTGTATCGATTCCTGTGTTGACGGTCGACTTAGATTGAGGTTCACCTTTCAGCGTTGTGGGAATTCGCACCGAGCGATCCTGCCCAAGCACGGGCACGCAGTAGCATGACAGAAGTAGTGGATGGTGTCCTCACTCAGGTTGAATTATGGCTCGAAGCTGCAAGTTTGAAGTACGAGAATAGTTGCCAAAATCAACCTGATATAGAGATGTCGGAGGCGGCGGAAGACTCTGATGACTTCTATATGTCTGAGTGAGAAGCTTCGCTGACACCTCAAGCTCAAGTCGTTCACTTGGTCTCGTCCAACATCATTTAGCTTGCGCGTTCGCTCCTTTTGTCTCTTGTATTGACCGTCCGGCTAGTGTACACCCAACTTATCTCGCTAACTTGAGCTCTTCCTATCCTGTATTCTACGTCAACTTTATGCCATTCGAACATTGAATTTTGATTTATTTATCGAGATCTGTGACCCCTAGTATTGGAGTTATTTTGTGAGATTTGGCTGATGGACAAACCAAGGAGGACCGTTAAATCCCTACAAGCCCGCTTCAATCGTAGTCGACCAAATCATTTTATCCAGCATACTCAGCCTTCCATCTCTTGATACCGCCCTGAAGAACCTAGACCTTGGAAGAGTAACTCTCGGGCACCTGAGAATCAAGATAGTCTTAATATATGTCCGATAAATTTTATGAAGCACCTCAATGCGGCGACGCGCAACTCCGCTTACCATCCAGCAGAACGAGGCCCACGTGCACGCTGACTAGAACTTTGACAATAGAAAATAGCCTTCTCGGTATTCTTATGTTTCTCGAAGAAACCAGGCAAATCGTCGTAGAACGTCTGCACAGCTCTTTGTTCACTTCCTTCTACATGGCCACCCTGTGAGGCGTATTAGGTGAGCGAGGGGACCGTCAGTCAGAGCAGTGGAATACAGGCAAACCAGGACATATGCAACGCCCATTCAGCAGCGAGACGGAATGAAAGTAAAAGACGAAACGCTTACACTGTGATCGTTCCGCCTCAATAATAGCAATCTTGTCACCGTCTTTCTCCGGACTACGAAAGAATTCGGCGAATCCCTCAGCTGTCAACGGCGGTGGGTGGGTAGGCATCCCACAATCACCAAAGAGCTGTCTCCAGAGTTCGGGTCGGTTCATCTCTGGGAGTTTTGACCGCATGGATTTCGTTTGCAGAACCTAGCAGTGGGGCTCTATGCAAGAAAGTGGCCAGGTTTTTGCTGTCCGTGGTTTTGCAGCCAACCGCCTGATTGGATTCCCTCCGGAACCATTTCTCTCCCCTCTACGTTCTGGCCGTCCTGCCAGTGTACATATCTATCTTGGACTGACCTTTATACTAATTCTTTAGCCTAACAATTCGATATTATCTTGGGTTTTCTCCTTGGACAGTAACTACTTTTACGTTTGTTCGCGTTGAAAATAGCAAATCTGGTATCTGTACATAATGGCTTCATATATTCACAAAGGATTATGTTAGAGAAAAATGAACACAATATTGCGAAAGGGGGAGCACAGCTGAGCTGCCGGATGAGGTCCTCGAGAATAGCTTTAGTCGTAATCGACCAGATCGCTCTCCCCAGTATACTTGGCCTTCCATCCCTGGATACCGCCCTGGAGAACATAGGCCTTGGAGGAATGACTATCGGATGCCTGAGAATCAAGATAGTCTTGATACCTATCCGATAAATTTTGAGCCGCCTCAATCTGGCCAACGACGTGCAACTGCACTTACCATCCGGCAGAACGAGGCCCACGTCCATTCGAGCTTTGACAATAGAAAATAACCTTCTCGGTGTTCTTGTGTTTCTCGAAGAACCCAGGCAAATTGTCGTAGAACGTCTGCGCGGCCCATTGTTCACTTCCTTTTACATGACCACCCTGTGGGGCGTAGGTGAGTGAGGAGATACCGTCAATCAGAGTAGTGGAAGGTAGGCAAGTGAGGATGCAACGCCCGCGAGACGGCATGGAAATGAAAGACACTTACACCGTGGTCGTTCCGCCTCACATCAACAATGGCAATCTTGCCGCCGCCTTTCTCCGGACTACGAATGAGTTCGGCGACTTCCTCAGCTGTCAACGACGATGGGCTAGATTTCACGGTTGGGTAGGCATCCCACGATCGCACAAGGGCTGTCTCTAGAGTTCGGGTAGGCTCATCGCTGGGAGGTTTAACCGCATAAAGTTCGTACGAGCCTAGGAGATGAGTTGTCGGTGAGGTTGATACATACTCTACCTATCCAGGCGAGGGTAAGAAATAACTACTTACCAACCCATTCATTGACGTCAAAGTCTGCTGGTAAGTTGCGCTGCTTGAGAACGTCTGACGACGCAGGACTGCAGCAGCTGGTGGTCGGTGCAGGTCCGTTGCTGTCCCAGTAGACGTTTAAGTCGCTTTTGCGGTCGACAAGTAGAACATCTAGGGGACCAAAGAGTCAGGCGTCGGATCGCCGAAGCAGCCGGATTATGCAATATCTCACCTTGAAATCCTGCATCAGCAAGGAAAGTGCGGTATTCCGCTTCGGTTACTGCTCCCACAATGCATGAGATGTAAGCAGTGAGGTTTCCTCGCACGTCCTCAGGAAGGGATTTCTTTGCTACGATCTAAGTGAGCACAAGGGCCAATCGTATAAGCTCCACATGCGGGTTCCGGGCAAACCAGCCACCTACGTCACTTAACGCAATCCGTCCTCCCGGCTTCAAAACACGAAATGCTTCCTTGAAGACACTAGCTTTTCCAGCCAAAGGCAAAAGATTAACGACACAGTTAGAGATGACGCAGTCAATCGAGCTCGATTCAATGGGCAAGTCTTTTTCAAGGGAAGCTTGAACGAAAGCAACTTGAGGAGGCTTCAAACCCTGCCTGGTAGCATTCTTCCTCGCCAGAGCTACCATTTCCTGTCAACAGCGGTCAACAATATCTCTAAGTGCTCAATAACAGCTAATGAGGATAATGGGAACGTACAGCCGAGCCATCCAAACCAATAGCTTGTCCGTTTGGTCTAACTTTTGGGGCGGCGAGGAAGACATCGATCCCACCACCCGATCCAAGATCGAGAACGCGTTCGCCCTTTGGATTAGATGTATCAGCTCTACGAACCGACCATAGCAGTCTCGACGAAGACATTGATCGACCGACTGACCTCTTTGAGCTTCGCAATCGCGGTGGGATTGCCACAACTGAGTCCCAGGTTGGCCTCTTCAGGGAGGGACTTCAGTTCGTCTGCAGTGTAGCCGAATGCCTCTGCGATGGCCTTGGAGCCTGGAATTAGAGCAGCGAGGGTGAGTGTTACCACTGTCATGTCAATAGTTACTAGACTGACGATCTTTGTCTTCTCCAGACTTTAAGGCACGGTCACTGTAGGTGTCGTTGACCGCTTTGACAAGATCAGAATCGGATGGCATAGCGGTGGACTTTGAGGAGCTGCAGCAAGACATGGTGGTGGTTCTATTGAGAGAGAGAAAGTGTCCCGTGTAGGCCTTGTGGCTCGAATTTGAATACGAATTTGAATACGAGCCGAACAACGGCCCGGGGACAGGCTGCAAGTCAAAAAGAAACCACAGCTTAGCTTTCACATCCTTGAGCGGTTCAGGGGGACATCTCACCTGCCAGTACGATGGATGATGCAGTGATAATATTACAATCAGTTATACAGCATAGATATAAATGAAGTCTGGAATCTATATGGTCGTGAACTAAATATCTTCGTCGCTCACAAGTAGATCGAAGTCTTCTTCATCATCGCTCGGTAGACCAAGATTGTAGTGGTGACCTTTCTGGGGTAGTATACGGTTCCTGCAGAAAGGGTCAGCCTCTTTCAGAAACGATCAAATTCGGATACCAACTTATCGAGCAATTCTTCGACACCAGCAGTTCCAGCCTCCCAATCTACCCTCACCCAGTTGAAGACGAGTTCCCCATCTCGATACACGAGCAGTGTTGGGAGCATATCAAGGTCAATGTCATCTTCGTCGATGATGTCCTCTTCCTCCTTGGAATCAGAATCAGAACCGTAAGGATCATCTTCGTCCTTTTCGGATTGTGGCTTCGTCTTCCTGGGAGCTGGACGAGGTTTCGGTGCTAGTGCTGCACCTCCGGACGTAAAGCCAAGTGCAGCTGCTCGGGCCCGCAGGAATTTGGTTTCAGGGTAAAGCCTCGCTAAACGGGCGAGGGTCTCATCGAGGACATAACATCGTTCTAAGGACTGAGGAACCGTTAGACCTGTACTCAATTCAAACAAGATGGTTGCCTACTCACCGGGTCAAAAAGATGAACAACCACCCAAACTCCGCGTTCTTCCTTCTCAACAGCATTCAGAAAACCTTGAAGCCCAACCTCACGTAGATGCCCAAACCTTCCTTCCCTTTTCCTTCCTAGAGGATCTCGTTTTGGCTCCTCTTTGAATTTATCTTGTTCCCGCTCCACAAGTTCGTCAGCCTTCTCTCCCCGAGCAGCCTTTTCCCTTTCCTCCTCCAGATAGGTCTTCCCGCCTAGATTGTTCTTCTCCATCTTCTGCCTCAGACTCTCCATCTCCTTTGCCTTCTTCTCTCGTTCCAACTCCATTGCTTCGTTCCTATCTCGAATCACACCTTTCACACCAGTCCTTCCGGGGCCCATACCGATAGATTCAGGCTGGCTCTCCTTCTTCCTCTGTGCCTTTATGGCGTCTCGTCGTGCATCGTCGGAGTCATAGTCCAGGGCCTGATCGCGCCGTCGCTGTTCCTCCATCGCAAGCTTGTACTCTTCATCATGCCATCCTGGATCTGCGCGGTCCGGCGATGGCGACCGTTTGGGTGATGAAGAACGGGATGGTCCATTAAATAGTTCGCCCGAGAGCACCAATGCCTCGATATCGGCATACTAAGAAGAGAGTCGAGATATTGACGTTAGATTTCTGTGATATTCTGCGTCCGTCTGGTTTGCGCACCATGGAGTAATTTGGTTGTTGCTGGATAAAATAAGACACTTGGAGCACTGAGATTGCTGTGAGCGGAATGGGTCATATTTGCGGCCAAATAAAGACAAACAACGCGTGAATTGCCCCTATGCACGTAAAAAGGCGCGTTTTACTCAATTAATTGGGCAGGACAAGCAAATCCAAATACAAGTGGCAGCCACTTCTTTAGCCACTCATTTTGGCAGTGCCCATCTCTCCCAATAACCACCATGAGCGATCCTCCTCCCCCNTAATGAGACGAAGGCCAAGCTTACTGGGATCGCTAGCTGGCCAGACGATCTTCTTTTCAAGTTCTTCAGGCGCTGCCAGCAAGAACTCGACGCCCAGGTCGAGCCGAACCCAATCATCGTTCCCATCTCCCAGGTCTGCCACGAGTGGCGACGTGTGGCACTCGCGCAGCCCTCGCTCTGGAGCAACGTTTTCCTAGGGTTCACGCGATTTGACATGGGATTAGCGTTTATCGAGCGAGCAGGCAGGCAGCCGCTCTCGGTATACCTCTCTTCCCAGCGCAAGAAAATGGGCGAGAAGAAGCTCGTAAAGTTCTCCGATACCCTCAATAAATCGCTGATCAACTGGAGCCAAGTCACCGTCGAGGAGACCTCCCACAAGAGGATGGCGCTTCTGGTTTATGCGTTGTTCTGCTCGAGGAGCTGGACGATCAACTTGACGAAGCTCGTGTTGATACAGCACAGCGAGAAAGCTTTGAAAGACAAATACTTCACCTGCCTCGCGCACGTCTTTGACGTTAGGGGACTGCGCGTTTCCGAGCTGAGCGAGGCCAGGTTTTGGAAGACACCAGTGGTCTGGGCGAACATCCGAGCTTCTAGCTTGGCAGTCCTTGATATTCGCTATGTCACCAAACCATTCCTCCCCGCGTGGACTGGGTTCACCGAAATCATCAAAGCCGCGTCCAATCTTCAGCACCTCATTCTCATTGATGTTGAATTCGACCTTCCAAGTTATCGCATGCCGTATCCGCCACTGCAAGTTCCGAACCTAAAATCGTTGACCGTGCGCGTGTATAACGAGGATGACGAACATCACATCACTCCTACCTTTCTCAAAGCTATCAAGCAGGCGCCGAAGCTAGAGAGCCTTGCCGTCAGTGATATTTCGGAGCTGGAGCAGCTCGCCAAGGCAGTGTTCAATTCCAAGGATAAATTCCCGGAGCTCTCTTCCCTTTCATTGCTCTATGTCGGCTGTTCGACATCAGCTCCTGTCGAGTTCTTCCAGGCAGCTCCGGAGGTGAAGTTTTTTAGGTTCGTACCTTCCATCCGCGGTGGTTGCGCAACGATTTTCGACACAGTCCTGGAGAAGAATGTATGGACAGAGCTGGAGAAGATTGTGGTAGTAGCGACGCGTCAAAATGTGCCTCCCCATAACATGACGGAGAAGCAGAAGTCGTCCATTGAGAGGTTGGTCGAAAATCGTAAAGCGGCTGGCCAGGATATCCAGGTTGTCGAAGTTGACGAGGAAGGTGCCATTGCTGGATGGTCGGAACACGAGGGTCCGGAGTATGGCTTGGAGAGGCCAGAGGATATGTTTGGAGACAGGTTGAAACGAACATGGAGGATGGTAGATGTCCTTTCGGACTCTGACATGGATTCCGAGTAGTAACTGTAGTTGTCCGAGAGTCGCACCGTCTGTACTAAACTTGGCACATGTAAATGATCACCATGTGGGAATTTGACCGGAGGCTGTGGCCGGCATGGAGCCCAATCAGAGGCATCCAGATTCAGTTCCTCACACTTTCATCTTGTTTCTTTCCTGCACTCCTGGGCGACTTCATAATCTAGTCCAAGGCGACTAGCCCACATTCCTTTCAAAACAAACTCACGCCCAATTATGCGCCAACCACTACCAATAGGCTTACTCCTTCTCTCCTCCTTCTCCCAGCTCGGCCTTTCGTATACCTGGCCGTCGCCCCAATATGACGCTCTCGAAGGTCTCTTGTATGAAGGTCGACGACCAGACGGCTCCAGTTTATCTTTCCTCGTACACCCCTGTCGAAAACGGGTGGTTACACTGGCCTCCGTTGGCGCAGAATGGCTTCGATTCGTGAGTACGACTTCGTCGGTCAACGTTGGCCCGGGTGATAGTTACCAGCTTCCTAGGCTTTCCACGATATGGCAACACACAACATAGAAGACGGAACGGGTGGTATGGATGGGTCTCTTGTCTATGAGCTGGACAGGCCAGAGGTACGTTGACCACAGCTTCCCTTGGGGACGGGACGGCTCAGTGATCCCTTGTGCGTGTAGAACTTCGGTCTAGGTCTCAACCAGACCTCATCCGACTTTGAGCTGTTCCCGAACAAAGTGATATCCAGTGCGTCTTCCAAAAATAAATTCCATATTCCTCGCGACATATTTTTCTAATATTATTATTTACCGTCCTCAGGAGCCGACGTCATTGCTATTGGGGCCATCCATGCCGTAGCCACCTGCGGAGGACCTATTATTCCCTTCAAGGGTGGACGAGTGGATACCTTTGTCGCTGGAGCTGGGGGCACACCAGAGCCACAGCACGACATTGCCTCGCTGACCGAGAGCTTCAGGAAGCAGGGCTTCAATCAGGCAGATATGATCAAACTCGTCGCGTGCGGTCATACTATGGGTGGTGTTCGAAGTGATGCTTTCCCCCAGCTTGTCCCTCCCAACCCTGCATCGCCAGCTGTGCCTGTCATACAGAATTTCGACACCACCATGGACTTTGACAACAAAGTGTATGTACCTCCCCTTTATTTTTGGTCCACTCTCTCCCCGTGCTTACCAATTGGGCAGTGTCACCGAATACCTTGATGGTTCAACGCAAAACGTTCTTGTCGTGGCTGAAAACAAGACAATGGTGTCGGATCTCCGCGTCTTTGAAAGTGACGGTAACAGCACGATGCGAAGCTTGGCGGACACACAAACCTTCCAAAACGAATGCCGCGACATCCTGAAACGAATGCTTGAGACGGTTCCAAGAGGTGTTACGTTGACCGACGAGATCACTCTGCTGCCTGAGAAGGTTACCTATGCCCAGCTTGCTATCGAGAAAGAGAAGCTTGTGTTCAAGACCAACTTGAGGGTACGTGTCTTGGCGTTCTTAGCTCCCACTGCCCAGCTTACCTTGCCCGCTCTACTTTTTTTTAGCTTACAGAACCTATCAACGGCACCCTGAACAATGACCGAACCGTTACCATGTTCTGGTGCGATAAGTCCGGCGATAACAGGGACTGCAGAGGCGTTACACGGTCCTCCGTCCCAGTCAAGAAAGTCCAAGACGACCCCAACGTCTCACCCGTGACCCTCAAACTCGGATACTTCTTCATGAACTACAACTTCATCGTACCCATCGACGCCTCACAATCCATCGCCCGATTCTGGTTCGAGGTCGACGAGAAGGACGGGTCCACCCCCAAAGTGTACAACAACGGCGGAGCCAACTACGTCGTGGACCAAGACCAGATTTTCTTCGCGCCAATGCTGAGCAACGTGGATAACATCTCGAACGGATCGTATACCAAGGTCTATACCAACCGAGACGGCGAAGCGTTCTTCCGATCATACAACCTCGTTCTGGCTGTCCGCAACGAGTTGTCCCCCNTCGAGAGTCTATATCGACGGATTCGACAGCGCCGTGCGCAACTTCAAGTACGCTGTCAGCGGTACCTCGGAGTTTACGTTGAATTCGAGTATGCCGGCTGTTGGGGGTTACAAGTTCTACACTGGCACCTTTGAGTCGTCCGGCTTGAACTTGCTCATTGATGCTCATGCTGTCGTCGGCGACCAGACGTACACACAGGCGTTGATGTCCGCTGCTTTGCTGGATAATACACCGTATGTGGCACCTGGGACTGTGAGTACGGATGTGCGTTCGACGGCTGGTGCGTTTTCGTGGAGGAGCAGAGAAGGCTGGGCCTTGTCCGTGGTGGTTTCGGTTTCTGCTGTTGTTTTGGCTACTTTATATCCTCTATAGTTTAGTTTGATTTTTTTTNGGATTCAAAGCTTAGCATACCTNTTTTTTTTTATTGCATGGCTACGTATACGCACGCTCATGTCTTTTATTCTGGCATCGCATCATCGAATGGACACTATACTTATCTTGGTGGTGTTTGGGATGCGCGGTGAATGTACTAGTTTAAATAACGTTGATAGCTATGAATAGGCTGCACAGGCCTAGATGCCTAGGTCCTTCGAAAAGAGTCCGCTGTCGTTGTTGTTGAATTTCCAACAAACGTATAGTATATTGTACATCATAATGCTATCTTCAGAACCCTAGAGATCATTACTCCTTCCCATCTTCCGGTGTTCATGAGTACTAGTGCAACAGTTTGGTGTCGATGACTTCCTTGGTGAGGCCTTCCGGTCCGTCTCTGACTTCTATGACCTTGCTCACATCGGCCTACAGACATCCATATATGCTCAACAAAGGAAGGGAAGTACACGAAAAGAAGGGTACTACACACCGTGTTCTGGAAGTTCAGGAGAGCGCTGGCGTGCAAGGTGAGCAGCCCAATTTCGCTCGAGACAGGCGCCCAGTTGATCAATACTAGAGGAAACGATTTCCTGCCGTCCTTGTGTTCCAGTTCGTATGAGAGCACGACGTAGCGGGGTGAATTCTCCGGGAGCTCTGTGGTATCCATATCCGACGAGGGTATTCCAGATTTAGATGGTGAGGGTCTCGAAGGTGAGGAGAGGGTTCATGCTAAGCACCTTCAGCCAGCTCCTCGATACTGATGCTATCGAATTGCTCCACTTCCTCCATGATGAGCTTTGCTTTGTTGATCTTTATGACTAGGGCTGCGCTTCCTTCATTGCGTCGAGCGAATCTGAACTTTCGGAGGGAATCTTTGATGGATTGGGGAATATCGACTGTTGCAGACTGCCAATATTCGTGAGGGTAGCATTAGAAGGAAGATTGCTCCTTGTTTTGTGGGGGTATAGCTCACCATTGGGTACTTGCGGTTATGGTAGCGGGTTAAGAAGCCCTTCCAGAGAACACTGAGACGAAGGCGGCTATATATAGATAAGATAAGATTAGATCCCCTCCCCTGTAAGCTGCTACGCAGCAACCCCGCAGGGCCGCAAAGCATCTGCTCAGTGATTCCCAGTGATGCCGGCACAATGCACTCCAGTCTCGCAGCTTCCTCTACTGCGTGGAAGGCACCCAGCCTTGTGGGCCTCCCAGGGAACCCGACCGCAAAAATAAGATGAAATTTGGCCAAGAACTTCAGCCTGTCGCCTAAATTGGTCCGAGCTGCATACGTATTGCGCCATGTAGACATTACGCCGGTTGGTCCTATCTTTCATTCCCGGACTCCTACCTCCACTCGGTTCGTATTAGATTCATTCTTTTTCTTATACTTGTGTCTTCCAAACTCACATTGTATTGGACTGGTTAGGAATCCATAGACCTTGGGGCCCAATGACCCGAGCGTCCATGGAAACCGAACCCCTGGTCAGCAGGGGTACGGATGCCACAACGAATGACCGACAAGACAGCCTTTCATGGTGGAAGAGACAATCACCTTGGTGGTGCGTACCTATCATCCGCTCGCATTCGTCGTACTGTTGCTCACACTCGACTCGTTCAACAGGGCGCTAACGGCCCTCCCACTCCTCAGCTCCACCGTCGCAATCGTCGTGGCACCCAAGATTGAAGTATACACAGCCCTAGCTTGCATAGCGCACAAGCCCGAAGTGTTTGAAGAGCACTTGACCGGTGGACTTCTTTCGATTATGGGCCCGGCCATGCGCTACGTTGCTGCAGGCGCGCTTCCTCAGATATGTGCGACGGACCCGGAAGTTAGACGAATAGTTGCGAAGCTCTCTGCTGGTCAGTCATGCTTGATCTTTTGATACACCTTTCTCGGGCTAATGAATCGATCGGATGTGTTGGTTATTCTAGCTGAAGTCACGACGCTTGGTATTCTGAGCTGTTTGACGACGGGATGGTGGGCATCAGTAAGTTGGTTGCAGTGATAGGCAGACGATGAAAGTTTCTGACTCTTGTAAAGCTATCAGACAGGACTGGGAGAAGGACCTTATTCTTTGTATCAACATTTGGCATGCTCTGCGCCAATGTCGTGTATATTTTGGTCAGCAAGTTCTGGACATCGTTGCCTGGAGGATATTGGTGGATACTCCTCGGTCCTCTTATCGAAGGCAGCTTTGGAGGTTTCCCTGCATCGACTGTGGCTTTCAATTCGTACGTCGGGGATACGACTCCAGAAAGCAGCAGGTAAATACTCTCATTCTACGTCCAAAGGGTTATCTTACTGAGGCCCAGTCAAGATCTAGGACATTGGCGATAAACTTCGGCCTTTTATTCGCTGGATACTCATGCGGACCCATTATCGGAGACTTTGCAACGCGCCACACTGGGAGGGTCATCTCGGTTTTCTATATTGCAGTTGTCTTACAAGCCATCTTCATCCTCTACACCCGGTTTATTATGGTGGAACCGTTATCGGAAGAAAAGCAGCACCAAGCTCGAGATAATTGGAAGTTGCATCACGAAGAGGCGCGGCAGAACTCACAGAATCAAGGATGGTTCTCGTATGTTCTGAACCCATTGTTTTCTGTATTCCGTCCCTTGACGGCCCTCAAACCTACTGTCAATGGGCATCTTGATCCGTTGAGGAAGCCGAAGCGGGATTGGAGCCTACTCTTAGCTGCTATCAGTTTTGGAACCTTGTTCATCATTTCTGTAAGCCTTTCCCAGTCCAATCTTCGTAAGAATTGGGTTTGACATGTTTTTCCTTGCAGGGCGACGTTCCTTTCAAGTTCCAGTATGCTGCTGCTACCTTTGGCTGGACGGCAAAAGAGGTGTGTGACCACGATAGCTACGATTTTCCATAGTACTGAAGGCATTTCCCTTAGAATGGATATTGGCTGAGCTTATCTTCTGCTGCCCGTGGGCTTTATCTGACTGCTATCCTCCCTCGTAAGCTGGTATTTGAATCACTCATCCTTCTGTGCACTCAACGCGGCTTGATTTTCAGTCATCATCAAGATATTTAGACCTCCCACAGTTGAGATCGAAATACAAGTACCCTCAGATACGGAACCCAGTGGATTCAAGACAGTAAAACAGAAACTAGAGTCGCCCACGTTCGATCTTCGACTTGCCCGCATATCCATTTTGATAGAGGCTACATCATACGTTGCAATGCTGGTGTTCCCTACTCCTTTGACCCTTTATATACTGGGGTTGATGAGTACCTGTGGTGCTGGGTTCCCTCCAGCTGTACAGAGTGTCATCCTTTCGCTATACATCCAGGATGGTGGACAGGAGATTGGGAAAGTCTTTGGAGCGCTTGGTGTCATTCAGACATTATGGTTCGTCTCCGTTCCCTTTACAACTTCAGAGCTTAAACGTCTGATCCTCTTCTATTACCTGCAGCGCTCAAATCGTATCCCCGATGCTCTACGGCTTCATTTATGTCGCCACTGTGACCGTATTCCCCTTGTCTATTTTCGCGACGTCCCTAACTGCCATATTGAGTTCTGCGTTAATTCTCTGGTTCGTTCGGATGCCTTCCCATGATGAAGTCATTGCGAAACACTCTGGCGTGCCATCACCGTCGCCTTTGTCGGATTCTGAGGCGGATGGTGACTCTTCGGAAGCTAACCGAGTCGCTCCTCGTGGTGCTGGTGACCTTGGACCTCCTCTGCTATAGAGTACCTCAGACAATTGACACTTACTAGTTGTAATTTAGTTTTCATCTAGAGTATTATGCTTCATCAATCTACTAGTCGTCTACCTTTCTTTCGATACACTCAACACCTAGATACTGGGATCGTTGTTACTAAATACTGAACGTTGAACATTGGACGTTATTTTGAACTCTTAAACGTCTATTTCTCCAATTGCGTCCTGCCTTCCTATTGGCCAACCAGTCAAATGGCAGCCTGGGAGATCTTATCTGATAATCGCATGTCAGAAGCGATGGCTTGCGTGGACGGCATCACCAACCAGGGGCGTTGTCACAACTCTATTACGAGCTTGTATTATAAACCAGTTCTTCGCCACCAGTCGTGGAGAGGTTGACCCACCTTCCTCTCATCACATTCCGCCACAAGGCGTCCCCCCNTTCCCTCCTGGTCTTTCGTGGGCAGACCGTCGACCCGCAGGCTGATATCCCGTTGAATCAAGTCGAATGTCGAGCAGCAAGCCTCGTGATAACGCCGGTGGAAGACCGGCAGACCATCTTTCGAGAGCGGACACGGGCACATCGTACAGTGCGCCTTCGGAATCCTTGATTTTGCCCGGTGGGGCTGTCGGGGAGGAGACTGCAGAGTATTTGGAGGAGTTCGTCGGCACTCACAGCCATCACAATGCATCCGGTGTTGCCGGTAGCGCTGCGGAGGAGATAGTGGAGGAGGAAGACGAGATAGCGAGGAGGAAGGCGCTTCCGTGGTGGAGGAGACCGTCACCCTGGTGGTACGTGGCACCCTTCATTGCTATCGCACCGAAGGAGGTTGCTTAAATCGTTCGAACTCAGGCTCTTGTGCGCTGTCCCGTTCTCCGCTATAGTCAAATCAGCGACACTCGCACCCAAAGTCGAGATATACACCCTCCTTGCGTGTCGAGTGCACAAACCCGACATATATCATGATAGCCAGATTCATGATGCCTTCTCGAAGGTAGTTGCTCCTCGAGCCGAAATTGCTGGTACCGTCGAGTCGGATCTGTACTTCCCGTGGGCGCCAATCATCCGATCTAACAACACTTCGCTTGGGGGCACGGAGTACCCGAGATTGGTTGTTCTCGCTGAACGCGCCATCGGTAAAAAACCGAAATCCCCATGTGCTGCGGACCCGACAGTTCTGGCAGCTGTAGCTCGTCTCTCTGCAGGTGAATATCAATTCATGATCCCCCATATGTGGTGTATGACATCACGTATGACCGGGACCCTGTTATCGCGATGTTCTTCGATTCGATATTGACTTTTGTTTACTTCAGTGATTGAAACGACTATGGGTGTTTTGTCGCTCATTACCACTGGCTGGTGGGGTGCCGTAAGTCTGTCTGTCTGTAGACTTCTGAAGCAATGGAGCTGAATGGCATTGTTCTTTGCAGTGGAGTGATCGACATGGACGAGCGACAATCCTAGCGGTTTCGTTGGTCGGCCTGCTAGTGTCGGACTTTAACTTTATCAATGTCTATCACTTCTCTGAATCGCTCCCTGGAAACTATTGGTTCCTGATGGTTGGGGCGCTCTTGGAGGGTTTGCTCGGTGGTAGGTTCCTTCGTTTATTTGAAAGGTTTGTCTCTAAATCTCTTGCAGGCTTCTCGACGGCGGTTGCTGCTCAGCATGCGTATATCGCAGAGACTTCGACGGATGCAACTAGGTATGTGCGAAGGTCGATGGGCAAATTTTAAAAATTCTAACCGCTTTACAATTCTTTTAACAAAGGGCGAGATTCCTTTCTCTGAATCTCGGATTACTCTTCACCGGCATGACGTTCGGTCCGGTTTTGGGCAGTCTGCTCATTCGAAATACCGGAAAGACTATCTCAGTGTTCTACCTCACTGCCATCGTTCATTCCATTTATGCGGTCCTCATTTTCTTCGGTCTTCCAGAGCCTCTGTCTAAGCGCAGGATGAAGGCATCCCAACTGAAGTATGAAGGAGAGCTTCGAG
The DNA here is from genome assembly GCA_027579435.1 of Candolleomyces eurysporus. Lineage (NCBI taxonomy): Eukaryota > Fungi > Basidiomycota > Agaricomycetes > Agaricales > Psathyrellaceae > Candolleomyces > Candolleomyces eurysporus. The sequence continues at coordinate 112,387 of JANBPK010000852.1, read as the reverse complement.
CAGGTGCAGAGGAAATACAGTCTACTAGTGGTGGCGCTGCGGTCGTTGCCAGGGCTAAGCGACTCTTCAAATTTTTGAGCCCGCTCAGCGTCTTTATGCCAGAGCTTGTCGACAAGGGCAGGAACCCGTTGAAGCGGAAGGAGAGGGACTGGAACTTGTCGCTCATAGCCGTGGCCTACGGGTTTACTATCTCGATTATGGTGAGTTTGACCCGTCGCTTGCGGTTTGATCGACCGTTATTCACGCTCGAACGTGTAGGCATCATTCCCGTACATCTTCCAGTTCGCGAATGCAACGTTCGACTGGAATTCTGAAACGGTACGCTAGATCCGAGTGTTCACTTGACCTCTTTTGCTGATGGAATGCAGCTTGGGTATTGGTTAAGCGTCGTAGGCGCCGGACGAGCCATCTGGTTGACCATTGTTCTTCCTCGTATGTCGGCGAATATCATCAGACTGTACCTCACCGCTCTGATCTCTCTCAACCTCCGCAGTCGCCATCAAGCTCTTTAAGCCGAAGCCTTTGATCATAGAACTGCCGGCCCCTTCGAGCTCGCGGTCGGGTGCACCAGAAGAAGAAGAACCATTACTGGAGTCCGAGCCAAATGAGGACGTATCTCCGAATCCGCCGCGTCGGGTGAAGATGATCAAGAAGGAACTGCATTCGCCTCGATTCGAGCTCGGTGTGGCGAGGTTGTCTCTGGTTATCGACATTATGGCCTATGGAATCATGGTGCTTTTCGCTTCCCAGCGGGCTTTTGGACTCTTTGGTGTATTGGGAGCGATGGGAATTGGATATAGTCCCGCAGTGCAGACCTTGCTTATGGCTCTATATGCTAGACGGGGCGGGACTGAGACTGGCCGACTTTTCGGAGCGCTCAGTGTAGTCCAAGCTTTGAGGTACGTTGACTTTACGTTCAAAGGAATTGATTTCTAGATGCTCATGCATTCTTTAAACTCTCGAACAGTGCCCAGATCTTAGGACCGGCTGGGTACGGCTTCGTCTTCATCAGGACCGTTTCCACGTACCCTCGTGCAATCTTCGTAGCGGGAATCACTTGCGTAACCATCTCACTCATTCTGATGTCTTTTGTCCGTTTGCCGCAAGACAGGGATTTGGAGAGGGAGATTTTGGGCGCCCACCGTAGTGGCGACCTAGAGGAAGAGGGGTCGGCTATCAGCGACAACTCGGTACCATCAAGAGCTCAGTAATATCTAGTATGTATCTATTCTCAATCTATGACATTCCGTGTTCTGGTGACCATGAAGATCTATAACCATGTACTTATATACCATCTAATCTCTGTGATTTGCGACCGGGTACTTTGCTTTGCACATGGTCATGCTCACATCTTGGACCCGGCAAGCGTGATGTTGATCGGGATTCTGACCGAATCAAAGATGTGTAGGTCGAGAAGGGCGCAGGTTAACGTTAACGGCCGAGGGCGAAGGTGAATACAACCTACCGACGCTCCATACGAACCTAGTTCAGAAGTCGCCATACCTTCCATTCGATCAGTTCGCTTGTTGAGGGAGTATAAAATGGACGGTAATTGCTCGACCAAATTTCGATAAGGGAGCCACAAGTTCAGTAAAGCACATCGTTCAAGATGCTCTCTTTCAAACTAATTTCGCCTACCGTCCTCTTTCCACTCCTTCTCCTCTTGGGGATCGCCGAAGCGGCTAATCGTTTCCATGGTATGGCCGCTTCGAACAGTGCACCCAACGGAGACTACCGGTGCCGTACCCAAGCAGAGGTGAGTACGTCTTTAGCAGGGTTATTGTAACGCTACACATCCGTCGTTTGGGACCTGGTTTGCTGATGTCGACCATTTACAGTGGAACAGTTTGGCCAATAATGCTAGGTCAAACGGGTTCCAGTCCATTCGAATTATCGGCTTTGACTGCAATGCTTTGGATTTGGCCTCGTCTGCAGCGGCTGCTAACGGGTTGACCATTATGGCTGGAATTTGGTTCTCGGTAAGAAGATCGCTAACTTCCCTTCCTTTCCTTCGAATTCGAGATGGTGCCATACTAAAGCCGCTGGTTTTTCTGCCGATCAGGGCACCGTAGCTGCGAATATGGTTCAGATCAAGTAAGAGTACTTGGATTACCTGAAGCTTCGTGATTGACCGGCGATATTTCTGAACGATAGCAACGAAGTTCAGGTGTTCCGCGCTGCGCATGGCAAGTGGGGTGCCGGAAGATACAAAGCGCTGACGATTGGGAACGAGGTAAGGGAGTGATCTACAAGCTACATTAGAAGAGGAACTTACTGACCATAACCGTACACACAGGCGGCTGATTCTGCTGCAAACGTGGCCGCGAAGGTCGACGATGTTCGAGGTGAGTCGGGAGACCTACGTCTTTGAAGTGCGCTAGATCTCAGCTGGCGATGACTTCAAGGCTACTTGCGCTCCATCGGCATCAACACACCGGTTGCTACTGTTCACCACTGGGTTGCGATCCGTGACAACCCAGGAAACCTTTGCAGAGGAGACTTCGTTGGCGCCAACGCCCAGTAAGTAGTTGCAGATTATGTGTTGTCGCCAGTGCTCATCAGGCTGTTGTACAGTGCTTTCTTTGATGGGAACGTCGCAGCCAATGCAGCGGGAGACTTCGTCTTCGGAACCATCGTTCCTGCTCTGAGGAGTGCGTGCCCTGGCAAATCTATCATCATCACGGAGTCAGTCGCTTGTCCCATCCATTCGCCTTTCTTAGACTTAATCTGACCTTTTTCGCAACCTAACAGGACTGGTTGGCCCTCGCGAGGCGCTTCCAACGGACGGGCCGTCCCATCCGTGGCGAATGAGCGAGCGGCCCTCATCAACCTCAACTGCGCTGCCAGCCGGGATACGTCCGTGCAGGTTTACGCCTTCGAAGCTGATGATCAGACCTGGAAGGGCAATGATGTTGAGAGGAGCTTCGGCATATTTGGGAAGATTACATTGAATGGTGACGTGTTCAACAACTGTTAATTCCATGTTCGAGATATTATCGAGCGTCTGAAATCGAAATCTTTGTATTATTAGGCTTCGAAAGATAAATTGTATTTGTTCAACTCGCTTCTTTTGGTGGTGAAGGCTTCCGAACAGGCGTTTGCGTTTGAGAGGCCGACTTTGAACGGCTTGTCGAGGGAGTGTCGACGTATTCAAACTTGCGTGAGTCCAAAGTGAAGGTGACGGGACCCTGATTACATTCAATTCAGCGCCAGTTTACCTTCGGTGAGATGATTCCCAGGGACAAACCTCGTTCGTCAGGCTGACGTCCATCATTGCACCGAACTTCCCGTCTAAAGAAAATCGTTAGATTTGGTATATACTGGAAACGGTGACTTGCCTTTGATCTTTTCGGCATTGTACGATTGCCCGAGCATTTGCAAGAATCTGGAATACATCTCACGAGATGCATCCGATCCCTTACACAGGATTAGCACTGACGTGAAGCAACAGTGAAATGCTAGGCGAACCATTGCGCGATGGAAGTCTGGCTTGTTACCTTTGCTCGTGTTGGCCATCAGCGTAAATTGCGACACGCAGAGAACGTCTCCGCCAATATCTTGCACACTGGCTTTCCACATTTTCTCTGGATCAGAAGGATCAGAGAAGACACGAAGCGAAAGTCTATGCAAGACCAAAGGAGGTCACATTCAAGTTAGCGCCTTAGCCTAGATGTAACTCGTGGATTGTGAGCAAACATTTTCTTCGCAATCGCTGACATATCCGTGTCAGTGTCATCTAAGGGAGAGCAATGAATTGACGGGGGTATGTGTCAGATCTCCATGCATGTTAAGGGAGAAAGAGAGCCAAGTCATACCCGTTCCAATGCCGACTAGTACCATCAGGCCTCGAGATATTTGAGAGACAGTTTCTCCATCAACTGCAGGGGTACAGAGCGTTCAGTGTGTTCCAAATCGGATGAGAAATTGTCATTCATACCCTTAACAGAGGCCGACGACACTCTTTGCACAACGGCACGCATGATGATCGCTGAAGGAAACAAACGTCGGCTCACTGAATGAACGGAATTGATTCATATCCGGGCCGCCCTCGCACATTACTCTCACACCCCCCGAGCGGCGTTCATCTCGTTTTCTTGCAACCTGCAAGAAACGTCGTTACTTGAGGGAGTCAGAATTTTGTTCCCGTTTCATTTCACTTGACGTCCGCAGGGCCTCGCAGAGTAGCAGTGACTGGTAGTAAATAGTGACTCAAACTGATGCGCCTGATGGTGGGACCGACGGATGCCCGCCATCAGTCCCGTTGCCAATTTCAGTCAAACGCGTTCGCGTCATGTCGTCCTTAAAAGGCCTTGGTTGTCACCCTGTCCAGTGTCCACCATTCTCCAATGTCTACGTCTACATCATCTACTCGACGAACCTCGTCTCGTTTGCAACAGAAAGGGGTCAACTCCCAACAGGAGCCTGCTGAGTCGGATTCTGATACCAGTACCGTCGCGCCCAAGCCTGCGCGGAAGAAGCAGAAAGCATCCAAGCCCAACGTCGATGCTACGGGGGCCAACGCAAGTGCGGCCGTGTCCGCGGCAGACACCGCTAAACAGAAGGCGGCCTGGGCGAAAGTTAGAGGAAGGCGTGGACAACTCAAGTTAGTGGTCGAAATGCCTTTCGACATCCTCCTGGAAATATTCCAATATCTGCAACCTGCCGATCTGCTTTGCTTGACGAAAGCAAGCAAATCCTTGCGGTCTCTGTTGCTGGATCGCGCTACAGCGTTTCCGCTCTGGAAATTTGTGAGGAATTGTCTTCCTGCGCTTCGAAGGCTCTGCAAATTGACCTTATGCAAATGGGTTTCTCTGTTTGTTGGCAGGCGTTTGATTCGATGGATCCAGCCCCACCTCCCTGCCCAGAAGATTTGACCTTACCTCAGTATGCGAACCTCCTTTACACGCGGACTTGCCATGTTGGTTCTCTCTTAACTTTCCGTGTCTTTCATATTTGCTCACAGCATGAGCTAGTACTGTAACTCTACCCGCGGGCTTACGCATGTTTGGCAGTTTTATACTGTCGTATGCAAGAGCTGCTTCGACGAACAGTGAGTTGCTAACTTATCGATAAAGTAGTCTGACTAAATATAGGCAATGCTATTCTCAGGTTCTTTTCACCTCCATACTCAGCAGAACTCAGAAATATTCAGACCATACTTCAAGGGTACAGGGCCTATCGCAAAGACAGGCGTAAGCGCGTCAATTCCAAACCTAGTTCCATCGCTTTTACCTGACATTTTCCATCTCTAGATGGCACATTTTACTTGAAAAGCGAATACGAACGCCATAGGAAGGCATTGAGCCGCAAAAGTGAGGCGAGCCGCTACGACTACGTGGCTGAAGAGAAAAAGAAGTTGTCCCCAAGATTCGACAGAGTAAGTATCAGCTGACCATAACGAATTATCTCTGCTCATTACTTGTGTTCTAGTTGTACGAGTTTCGGTCTTGGGAGTCCCAGCAGTCTCGTCTTAAGAGGGACGATATCGAAACTCGACGAGGGAACCGCTCTGACGCGTAGGTCATTCTAATCATTGATTCTATCTGTTGGCTAACGACCTTGTCCAATCCTAGTATCAAAGAGAAGCTCAAGGAATTGGGTTGGTTGGCTCGTACTTGGTATGTCAGCCAAGCTGACGATTGTGTTTCAGGTTACGATGATGTTTTACCAAGCCTTACGAGCTGGGGTGGATCACTTTTAGTCCCACATGCCAAAGGCGTCAAGCCCCTCACAGAACGAGGTTTGTATTCTCCCCTGCGCTGTTTTGTTCACCGAACTCAATAACCTTCCAAACCGTCCATATTACAGAATGGGAAAAAATCAAACCCGAGATAACTGGCGTACTCGACAAGAGGCGAACGGAAAACAAAGTCAATAAAAGAAGGGCGATACTCCAGGACCGAACGAATCTCCTGAGCCTTGTATACAAATATTACATCTCCAACAACCGATCCGTCGCGAGTGTCTTCCCGTCGTACCACGAGGTTGCCAAGACGGAGCCATTCAGGACGCTAATTTACGACACTCCCAGCGACAAGAAGCTAACGCAGGCCGATTTCTTGGCTCATCTCGACGAGTTACCCAAGATCTTCAAGTCCTGGCTGGAGACAACGACCAACTTCCTACTTGGGCTGATTTCACAAGAATCAGAAACTTGCAAGAGTGTTGGTAAAGCAAAGAAGACGGCTGCAAAAGGGAAGGGAAAAGGAAAGGGCAAAGAGAAAGAGACAGCGCCAGTGGATGCCACAATCTTCGACCTCGCCACCACGCTCTTCGAATGCAACTTATGCAAGTCCATCCTTCCATACCACCAAGCCCTACGCCACGGATGCTTCGCTTTCAGGATATTGACACCCGAAAACCCAACTCTCGACGAGAGCGCGGATCCCAATACTGTCTGGAACGGGACTGGCATTGCCGAGTATCACCAGGTGGCATCCGACTGTGCTAGCGAGATTATCACGATACTTGGGAAGAATCCTAAGACTGCGACGGGGGAAGAACTCGATGAAGCGAGACAACGACTGGAATGTGTGAGGTGTCTTGGGCACACACCGGCTGGGAGGCCTAAGCGCCTTATTATGGATTGGCGGAACGCTGTAAGTCGTCGTCTACCCTTCAAAACTTATCATCTCAATCTAATGTTCATTCGACAAGGTCGTCCACGAAGTACTAAGCCACACCTCCGAAGAAGCTCAAGCCGAGCAAAAGCATTCGGGGTCCACCAAACAGTGGGAAATAGTTGAGGGGAAGCGCCTTACCGCTACCTACAAAAGGGAGGTAGTTTACGACGCCCCAGGGAAGGAAACCTGGAGGTCATTGCTCTGCGTTCAATGCGGTCTTTGGGAACTCGACGAGAAAAATCGTGAGGTCAAGCGGGTCAACCAGTGGGGATGGACTGAGAGGGCTATACCTCCCGGGGAAAGCACCTGCGCCTCAAACCATGATATGTCTATGGGCACATATCGGGCGGATCACCCGGGCTTCAGGAGTGTCCCATATACTGTGACTTTGTAGTCTTCGTCTGCTTTGATTTTTTGTTTAGCTGTACATGGACGCTTCGCACTTGCTATTATAAGCGGGATTGTTTTAGTGAACAGAATTAACTGAACATACTCATTGCTCCCCTGCCTCCCGACAGAAAAGGGGTTCAATAATTTCACCTCTGTTTCTTACTCTCATTTCTTTGCAGTCCGGAAGGAGTGTTATTTGAGGGAGTCGGTTTCGTTAATCCAGTTTGGCATCAGCAAAGGGAGGGAGAGTCCTGGGCTCCTGGAGCATAGATTGATGCGCCTGATGGAAGACGCGACCGACGCGACGGGTGCCCGCCATCACTAATTCAGTCAAATGCGGTCCGACAAGGCACTCCTTGCTTGGCAATAACCCTTTCCACCGCCCTCCAATGTCTAGCTCTACAGCGCCTACCAGACGGGCCTCGTCTCGTTTGCAAAAGAAAGGCGTCAAATTTCAGCAGCAGCCTGCTGATTCGGATTCTGATACCAGCACCGTCGCGCTCAAGCCTACGCGTAAAAAGCAGAAAGCAACCAAGTCCAACGTCGGTGCTGCGGGGGCCAATGCAAATGCAAACGTGTCCGCTGCAGAGGCCGCTAAACAGAAAGCGGCCTGGGCAAAAGTGAGAGGAAGGCGTGGTCAGCTCAAGCTCGTCGTCGAAATGCCTTACGACATCCTCCTGGAAATATTCCAATATTTGCCTCCTGCCGATTTGCTTTGCTTGGCGAAAGCGAGCAAATCCTTGCGGGCGCTGTTGCTGGATCGCTCTACAGCGTATGCACTTTGGAAATCTGTGAGACATCGGTTTGCCCCCTCTCTGAATCATGCGAACTGACCTTTGCATATGGCCGTGGCAGGCATTCGATTCTCTTGACCCAGCACCCCCTCCTTGTCCAGATGATCTGAGTTTACCGCAGTATGCTAACGTACTTTTTACCCGAACATGCCATGTGAGTTCCTGTTCCAATCGTATATGTACTAATCCTTCGCGTTTGCTCACAGTGTGGCGTGCAGTATTGCAGCTCTGTCCGCTGGCTTATGTATGTATGGGAATCTTATTCTGTCATCTGCAAGGCTTGCTTTGAACGACAGTGAGTTGCCACCTTCATCGACGGAGTAATGGACTAATGTTTATGATGCTCAGCTTTTCGCCTACATGGTCTGCAGAATCTAAACAGATCACTCGGATACTTACAGGAGGCGAAAGTGAGCTGGTTGATTCCGGAGCTAAGGTCATCGCATTCTTACCTAGCATTCTTCATTTCCAGATGGCATTCCGAGCCTTTACTATCTGAAAAGCGAATACGAATGCCATAAGAAGGCATTGGGCCGCCTCCAAAATGACACAGATCGCGAAAACTATGTCAAGAAAGAAAGCCAAAGGTTGTCTGTGCGGTACCAAAGAGTAAGCGTTGGCAGTCGTATACATACAGACTACTCATCTCTTGTGCACTAGTTGTGGGAGTTCCGCTCCTGGGAGACTCAGCAGGCTGTTCTTAAGAGTAAAGATGTCGAAGCTCGTCGACAAAACCGCACTGACGCGTATGTGATTCTATCCATAGGTTTGTTCTACGACTAACAATATCAATGGCTGCTTCCCGGTCTTAGTATTAAAGAAAGGCTCAAAGACTTGGGTTGGTTGACTGATACCTAGATAAAAGGAGCTAAGCTGACCACGGTGTTCCAGGGTACGACGATGTCTTAGAAGGCCTTACAAACTGGAGAGGATCACTTTTGCTTCCACATGCGAAAGGCGTCAAACCCCTCACCGACCGAGGTTCGCATTCTGATCCAAAACTACTTTTATTTGCTGGAGGTGTTCTAACTGCCCATATCACAGAATGGGAAAAAATTAAACCTGACTTAATCGCCGAACTCGAGAAAGAACGACGAGAAACCAAGATCGTCGACCGAATGAACCTACTCCGAGAACGATCCTCTCTCCTCAATTTGGTATACAAGTATTACGTCTCCCAGAACCGATCTATCGCAAGTGTCTCCCCGTCGTACTTGGAGGTTGCCAAGACTGAGCCTTTCCGGACGCTGATTTACGATACTCCCACCGACACAAAACTCACACTGGCTGATTTCTTGGTTCATGTTGACGAACTGCCAAAGATATTCAAATCCTGGCGGGAGAAAACTACCAACTTTCTACTTGGGCTGATTCCGCAAGAGGGTTCTGGGAAAGCAAAGAAGAAGGGTGCAAATGCGAAAGGCAAAGACAAAGACAAAGAGACCGCGCCAGCCGATACAGCAACCCTAGACCTTGCCATCACCCTCTTCGGATGCAACAAGTGTAAAGCGATACTTCCGTACCACCAAGCCACATTGCACTCGTGCTTCACTCTGTCAAAAAAACATACCCAATAAAAACCCAACGCTCGAGCAGAGCGCGGATCCTAATTCGTGCTGGAACGAAACAGGCGCTGCCAAGTATCACCAGGTTGCATCCACTTCTGCGAGCGAGATTATCACGATACTCGGGAAAGATCCTAAAATTGCAACTTGGGAAGAACTCGACGATGCGAGACAAAGAGTGGAATGTATGAGGTGTCTTACACATACGCCGGCTGGGAAGCCTAGACATCTTATCATGGATTGGCGGAACGCGGTAAGTCGTGCGCTAGATAAATACCCTTCTTCGAAGCCCAAAACCCTAATGTCTATTTTCCCTCTTTTTGTCTGATTGACCAGGTCTCCCACGACGTACTCCGCCATAGCTCAGAAGTGGCCCAAGCCTCTGAGCGAAATGAGATTCCCAAATGGCAAGTAGTCGAGGCCAAACGTCTTCCAGCAGTCTACAAAAAGGAGGTGTCCTTCGACGCTCCAGGGAAGGAACTCTGGAGGTCTGTGAGGTGTATTGAATGCGGTCTTTGGAACATCGATGAGGAAGGTCAGATCGTACAGGGCAATAGTTGGCGATGGGCTTATAAGGCGTTTGCTCCCGGAGATACATGCATCCCGCAGCATGATATGTCTATGGGGACGTATCCGGCGGCTTATCCAAGCTTCAGGTATCAAAATCCGTATACTGTCACTTTGTAGTGACCCTTCGTATATTCTCTGATTTTTATTTGACTGTACATGGGCTCATAGGTGCTTGGCACCTGGTACCGATATTCCTTTTCAACCATGTTTGTAATAGCATGAATTTCCACAACGGCATGTGTATACAAATGCAGATTGAAGATCGAGAAAGGGTGTTCAGGCAGAGGCGGCAACAGCCTTCAACAATCTGACTCCAGTCTCAACGACATCAGGGCCCCCGAGATACCTGCCCTAGATATGCACCATCCACTTGGTCAAAGTCAATATTAAATAGGCCAGGAAACATACTCGACTCTCAGCGAAACACCGCGGTCCTCTCGGCAAGTCACATCTCATGTAAACGCGCATCCTCAACGAACGTTTCCCTCGACTGAATTCTCCGTCGTGACGATTCTTACATTGTAGGTTTGCGGTCATGTAACTGCGGTCCACCGTTCGCGGAGTTTTGAGGACAGGTTCGCTCCCAATGCGCGTGCAAGACATTCATATCTAGAGCGCTAATTGATTTAGGTTTGACGTTTGAATGTTGGAGGTGTATGAACCACTCCATTGGCTGATATATGGTTTAATTGTGCTCGAGTTAGGGACCCAGGTGCCAGTGCCCTGTCTCCTCACCTCATGATCAGTCAAGTCGTACGATATCTTCAAATGCACGGTGTCAACTGACCAATAATCTGACCTCTGGGCGTCTATTTTGCATGCATATAAGACTTTGGGTCCGACAGGTGACGGCGCGGTTCAAGTACTAAAGTCTACCATGTTATCGTTCTTTAAAAAATGTCTCAAGTTAGCGCCCGTGATTCCGCAAACTAGGTCGCCCAAAGGAACGAAGGTAAGCTACTGTGTCTAGCATCACCTTCCCCAAACAAACGACTCAGAGTATCCAGTATGCAGAAAACCAACGTCAAGCGGAAGAGGGAATAGTTCGCCAGGACTCAGTGTGGTCACTGATCCTAAATCCAGAAGCTCGACGCCAGGAAGACACGGCCGAAAAGACAGCAAGTGACACAAATGTAGGGGCCAACAACTTGACCTTCCGAAGGAGAGCGAAGATATGGACCCTCTATCTCGAGGACGCTGAGCGCATGGCAAGGGAGAGGGTAGAAATCTGGAGGACAGGACTGGATTCCCTTCTCATTTTTGTAAGGACGGATCATTCATCTTTGTGATAATTTAACAAAGCTTGTACAGGTCGGATTATTCGCTGGAATCGTTTCAGCTTTTATCATTGACGTCCGGCACGATCTTCAGACGGACTCGGAGCAAAACCTCCTGAGCGACATCCGCGACATTCTCAGGCTCTGGCGGCTGCAGAGTTCGTCGGACACCGGGGCCATCAAAATCCCACTTTCAGCCAAATGGATAAACGCCCTCTGGCTTTTGAGCTTGCAAATCACCCTTTTTGCTGCCATGATGGGTGTCCTGATCAAAAGCTGGTTGACAGCATATGCCCCCGCTACCACCAAAAGTGAAGCATTAGACGCTTATCGTCGATACATAATGGACGAACGGGCAGCACGGTGGCACGTGAAGCAAATTCTCACCGTTGTGCCGCTCCTTGTTCAGGTTGCCTACGTCCTCTTCTTAGCCGGACTGATATTTCAGAGTATCACCGACGATCGAACCCTTGGTTACTTTCTTCTGCCCTTCTTCTTGCTCGGAGGTGTGATACACATCGGAGTGTCTATCTTTAAATTTCCCCTGATCAATCCTGCATCACCTTTCACTGGCAGCACTCCAATATCGGACTTTGTCGTTTGGATCAAGAAGTTTTTTNGTGGCACTGCGTTCTGGAAAGCTTTTTTCAAGAGAACACAACCCAGCAACAGACGAAAACGAAGTTCTTGCCCGAATTCTGTACACCAAGTTGATCAAATCGTCAAAGTCAGAACATGTGGACGAGGCTGCGGCAGAGATTGCTCTCCCTTCGTTCAACGTGAAATGGATCGCCTATCTTTCCCGGAATAAATCTCCCCAAATACTACTCGACCGTTTCAGCACTCTGACAAGGACCAACTACATGAACAGAAGTAACGCAATACTCCGCAATCATTTACTGGTCTTTCTTGTATTCGTCGAACAATTCGAGAAGAGGCTCGTCGAATGCAAGGACAAGACGAAGGATGCCGACAAGGTGGAGGGTGTGGAGGATATAATTCTACAGTACCATCCTCTTCTCGACTCCTTGCTGGATTCGCTCAAGCCCAACCACCCCATCCATCGGTGGAATAATCTCCACGAGGCCCTGCAGCCATTATTGTTCGGCCTGCGGACCCAAATTCTGATCTTCCTCCAGTCTCGGATACCGGAAACCCACTCTCTTCTGAGAGATTATGTTCCTCCCGGATTCGACCTTCATCCCAACGAAATCGCAGACCGTCCCTGGATGATGGCATTTCAAGACATCTGCTCACACGAACGATTATACATGACATTATCTGCTTGCAGGGGGGTCCTTCAAGGTAGAAAGAACCTCCAAGATGTTAGCGTGCTCATCCTCAGCTTGTGCCTTGCAAAAGGTGTGTCTCTCACCAAATTTCAATACAGCAATTTCTTAGATCGCAATTAAAGCCGGGTGTAACGCCGTGGAGACTGGGTCAACAAGTGAATGGGCAGGTGCCGTCACCACAAATGATCGCAAATCTGTCGAGGATCTTACGGTGAAGTTTCTATCCAAGTTTTTCGGAACCATCGGTACGTTTCTTTATGCTAGCCTGCGCTGAGTGGCATACCAAACTCATACTCACTGGCACGTAGTTGAGGGATGGGATGATAAGGTATCCCTTGGGCTGGAGCATCCACAATCTGAATCTCCGATAGAGTCAATCGTCAGCTCGCCAGTTGCTGCTTCCCCCACTGGTGGCAGGCGCACCTTGCAAAGCCTCGTTGCAGCTTTACTTCACTCCGATCGAGCAGTACGAATTCACACCGTCAAGATTCTCTTAGTCAGGCAAAATCAAGACAATAACCTGGATTGTGAGAGGTTCCATTCTCGGATGAATCAAGCCTCTAATATTGTACTAGATGAGCTGTTTAGCACTGCATCGCTGGAGTCCATTTCCAATATGGCTCTTTATGAAGATGAGGATTATGCAAAACGGAATGCGCTGAGGCTGCTGGTAAACATAGCAGTGAAAGCAGACGGTGAGTCTGCCTTGCGATCGACCAGTTTCCTTGCCACTCATGCATGTCGGTCCAGAATCAAAGAGGATGCAAATAATCTCTGCTCTTGGCAGCAGCTATCAGTCTGGGCTTGCGCAGGATAAGAAACAGCAAATTCATGCAATTGAATTCCTCAAAAGTCTGGAACTTGAAGGTATTGTCAGGCTGTGCTCAGTATCAGTTTCACACTCTTACACCTATTTACTAGGCCAAACTCGTCAACTTGACTCTCTTATCGAGCAGCTTATTCCAGGCTTGATCACGGTAGTACTGAGCACGGACTCGACAGACAGCTGTCAGGACGCAGTGACTGTGGCGAACGATTTTTGGAGGCAATGTCAGTCTGCTTCACTTTGATCCTGTGTGTACCAGAGCTGATACCAGCCTCTTCAGCAAAATATCGCTCGACAATTGACAGTGAGGTGCTCAAAACCCTCAACTCAGCAATTGGGAGTCAGTCGGACAAGGAAAAACGGTATCAGATGTTAAGAAAGCTTTCTAAGCTGTTTAAGAAAGCAGGGTCAGAGAGCTTATCATTTGACTTTCTTCGAGATTCGGTGGACAGTTGGTTTAAAATGATTGTCAGGACTGCCATCCTTGACGACGATTATTCCATTCGTGGGAAGGCAAAGCAACTCCTCAAGCAACTTGCTCAGAATGGTGAGCTGCAAACTGGTCAACCATTTCGCTTCCACTGATTGCCCTTGCGGCGTAGATCACTTGAGCAACACATTTAACAATGATCAGGCACTGCAGTGTTTGGAGATTGCAGAAGAAGCTGCTGCTAGCACGGGCTCCTCAAATCGAGCCCGAAACAGTGCTATTACTGTGTTGGAAACGTTCTCAAAGCAGTGTGCGTATCCTGAACGGTGCATGATTGCTACTTTTCTTACTGTCCTTTTACGATCCAACAGTGGATGCTAGTAACGTTGTGGTCTTCGAGAAACTGATTGAATGGGCCGGGAAAGACCCGGACCATGATGCCCGCTTGTCTTCTCTCAAGCTAATCTCAATGATCTGCGAAGACACTCCACTGACCGGTGCGCATACATCTCTCCCAATATCCAAATTGCAAGTGCGATACTTTCACAGAAGAAACAATTTGCGCACTGAAGTCAACCATTCTGTCCATCAAAGAGTCGATTATTGGAGAATTATTCTCCAACATACGTGTCGAGTGGATCCGACTCTTGAAGAAAATGACAACGCTAGGTAGGTCGTCCTTACCCCCCAAGTATTCCGGTCTCTATTTGAAATGCCTATCTCTGTAGATTACTTTCCTGAAGCTATTCCGATTGTACTTGAACTTGGCGTTAAGACAGTCTTCGTTGAGGGCAACGATGAAGTCGTATCTCCATTTGGAGACTATGCAAACAGTACGTCCAGATAAAAAATTTCACAAAACCGTGATTTAATTTTGAAATTTGACTAGGGTCTAACTACTCTGAAGCGGTACAAAGTGCCATACCGTCGGATCTTAGGGCGTCTCTTCAGAATCCAAATCTATCAAGCATAGTGAACTGGGTGAAACTTTTGGTGGAGTTTTGCCGGAGTCGTGCGTATTTTGTTATCTCCATGTTCAGTGCTGTATGTAATCGTTCTGTACCAGCAACTCTCAAAGAGAGTTTGGAGAAAGTACTCAAGGGTGTTGCACGGAGCATAGAGAACGAAATGCAGCCAGTACCAACCCCAAAAGCCACGCGTTACTGCTCAAAAAGGGAGACTGAAGACAAAGATGAACAAGACGGTCTGTACATTTTGTTTTGATCGCATCCTTGATTTTCGAACCGAATCATCTTTCCAGGAGAAGAAGATTTGCCCTACGTGAATGAGTCTCCCGCTCAGACGCCTTTGCATTCACTGCTGCTGCATAAGGCCTCTTGGTCCGACCGCATTGCCTGGGTCGATCTCGTCACAACACTTGCCGCGGCTGGCTACTGTAAATTTTTTNCACTAACTACGTATTTCGGGTACTGATCCAGTCCATTGTCCAGTTTCGCCGGATGCCCCAGACGTGCATGCTACCATTTTCCACTTGGCGGTGCATGATGACGGCGATGTGCAATTTGCGTCCCTTCGATCACTCGTTCAGCTCGTAGAATGCAACAAGCTATGCAAGTCACTGGCTCTCTTCCCGAAACAAAGTCTGACCTTGCTTTCAGCTTCCGCTGCAACAGCTCAGCTCAAAGAGGACCTTATCCGATACATCGACCGCTTCTTCGATGCCACGAAGACGGATTTAATGGTCCGCCTTATGTATATTCAGTTGCTCTCCGCTTTAGGAGCCCTGAAAGCTTGTAAGACGCCGAATTTTTATCTTCGATAATCGTAATGACTGCTATAGACAATCCTCCCGACGAAGTTTGGGAGAAGCTTGATAAGGCAGCTTTGACAGACACAGACTCCGCCATACGCTCAGAGGCTGTTAATGCTATTTCAAACCTGATATCGCAGGCACAAGGCACGCGAGATGTTCCCTTTCTTCACCTTCAACCAGCTGATTCCGATGTTCTGTAGAACGACGTGTTCAATCCGCACGGGGAGACGCCCTGGTGGAGAATTCCGAAATGGGTACGGCCGATCAATTCCAAATTGAAAATGGTACGGAATAGATTTTTTTGCCATAGTCTTCTCGCCATGTCTGATTGGTGAAAATAGCCGATTCACGTCAACTCCAAACCCTGCTGGACGCTGCAACTAAAGACTCTCAGCGAAGCGTACGGGACGAGGCAGCCAAAGCTTTGGCAAGGATAATTAGACACGGTAACATCGTTGCATGTCTGTGCGATAACTTCATGTTCTCTGACTGACCACCCTCTAGCTAATGCTGAGATGCGTCACTCAATAACAGCCAAGTTGGGGAAACTGTTTGGCCCCCTAATTGCAAAGCCAGATTCCTCGGGACGTGCAGTATCTACATTAGCCATGATGATAACAGCGGACTGCGCATCGAAAGGTTCGCTTCCATCTGCTATTGATCGATTCAATAGCATGTCGCTGATCCATAGATTATGATAAAAATTTCTGCCACCGTGAGTAGGTTTCGACCACATCCTTTGTGGGGATCGACACCTAGTCTGGATTGAAATCATCCTATTGCTCGAACGCACCGGTCTGTGTGATTTGCGGGAGCTGGGACCGAAGATCATTGAAACCGGCCTCGGAAAGATATTGACCGATGCCCCGCTCCCTTCACTGGATGTCTTGTTTCCGAAAGAAAGTGAGTGCTTCCTCCCTCGAGTCTACAGGTACCCCACATTGATCATTGGGTCAGTTGGCCTTCCCGAAGCAATTGAAACTATCCTACCAAAGGCTCTCGATCAATCACAAAAAATGCGGCCTGACGTCCGTGATGCTGCCGTGCGTCTTTTTACTCATTTGAACGGCCTCCGCTGCTCCGAAACATGTAAATGGAATCAACAAACTCGAGAGGGTCTCGTGAAGAACAGTATGTATTTTATTAATTTTAGGCGTTGATGAGTGTAATTTAGATTCTTGCAGTCGACAATGAGAGGGTCATTTCTCGTTTGGCGGATATGGCTGTCAACGGTGACGACGCGAGACATGGCGCCCTTCGGGTTTTGAAGTTAGCTTACGCTGCTGAACATCGTGAGTTTTTACATGATATTTTTTTTTATTATCACCCCTTACCTGCCTTTACAGTGCACCAACTGCAACTCACGATCAAAAAGTCGCTGCAGAAGGTGATAGTGAATGCGCTGCAGGATCACGCATCTCGGGAATCTCGTACACGAGCGGTGGAGGTTATTCTTGAGCTGACCAACGAGGGTGGTATGTGGAGTATGCACCGTCCCTATTGCGACGACCACTGACACGTAACTCGTAGGTCAATTTAGATACACTATCGGTCGGCCCATCATCTCGCTGCTCCTGAAGGTTGTTTTAGTCGACGGGGACAAAAAACTTCGCAAAGGTGTTGAAACCATACTTTTCGAGAATTTGTCACGCCCCACCCAAGAACGTACGTTACTTATTTCTAGTGTACTTGCAACGTCAAGACTTTCATCCGACCATTGACTTTTAACAGAGGAAGTCAACAAAGACGTTCTCATTGAAATTCCTGCACTATTGCCGCAGGTTACGTCTAGTAGTGAGGAATCCATTGCATTGGATCTGACGAAAACACGTAAGTGCTCAGCTCAAATAATTCGGAAGGGTATACTGCACACTCACCCTTCCGTACAGTCGAGATATCAAGCGACACAGCAGTTGACATTGCTGGTAGACTGACCCAAACTCTACGAAGTGCCTCTCACCTTGCTCGTGCAACTGCGCTGGAGATGCTGCTGTCATTGTATACGAGGCATCGTAAGTCTGTCTGTTCACTTCATAAGCTCAGTTTTCACCGGTATGACTCTGTCCCCAGGGGTTGCAAGACCACGTTTGATCGAATCAGCTATACCCGAAATCGTTTGTCTGGCGCTGGACGACAAGCACAACGCACTATGGGGACCTGCCTTTCGTTTACTAATTGCGTTATTAACCCCACCTGAAGGTGAGCAGCTGCGCGATCTGGGCTCCACCTAGCTAAAAACACTGATTTCGGTGAATAGCACTAGAGGCGCAAGGCTCCGGCATCTCTGCTTTAAATCGGATCAAAAACCAGATGTCGAGGTTCATGGCATTACTTGAAAATCAGGATATGAGGCCTTTGGTGATCGATCTCCTTTCTCTAGTGTCGATTGATTGCAAAGGTGAGCTTTCCAACGTCCAGGATCTCATCCCATCCAAGCCAGAATTGACCCTTCGAACCAGTCCGTCAAGTAGTTTCACTCGGTATTGCCTCCCCCGTCTTCGCATCAGGAAACACAAAGCTTTCGGTTGGCCTTCTTGAGCTGCTACATAGGCTCATCTGTGACGGTACAGAGAAACACCCCTCATCCGCGATTGGACTCTATTCTAATCAAGAGAAAACAGAGCGCTTCAAGGACGAAGCCACGGATTACATGATGCTCTTCCTGGCATCTGCACTCGCTTCGACAGCTCCAGTCAACGACCAATATCGCCACAAGATCTTCACGGGCCTTTGGTGTTGTTATGGCTTCAAGACCTTGGACAAGAGCGCATCCGAAACGCTATTCAAATGGTTCACGCTTGCATTATTTGGAAGACACGCGACTAAATACGAGGTTACAGCATGGCGCAGTGGATGTGAACTATGGCTCCAGGATGAGTCGAGATCCACAGAGCAGACGGCTCAAACCGAGCAAATCGGTCGAACTGAGTCTCCTATCCCTCTCAGTCAGGACATGTGATTGAATTCCTCGGGNCTCGGGGATTGTGGGTTTCTTATGTGTGCGCCTAACNAGCTATTTTTGCCTTTTTACCTGTGTTTATAAGAGCATGAATTTCTTCAACGATATGCGTATACAAATACAGATTGGAGCTTGAGAATGGGCGTTTAGGCAGAGGCGGTGACAGCTGGAGGATTAGCTGATGACAATCCGACAGTTCGAACGTCATAACCATAACCATGACCAGGAGATCCAGCAACATCGCCTGGACCATCGTAGTGAAGCTTGTTGACGTCGTAGTTGCCTGCAATCGAGGTCAAAAACCGTTCCATCAAGGTTAATCACAAACAACGTACCAATAAAGTCCCATCCATGCTCCTTCACATGGTACAAGTTGACAGTGTTACCGGAGAAGGCATCACGGTGACCAGCTGCGTAAATGCTTCGTCGTCCGAGTTCCTGGGCTTCAGCATCCGTAAGGTCCCATCGGTATCCCTGGTCCAAGACACCATAGGCAAACGTGCTTCCAGACCCAACAGAGAAGAGGTCGCCTTTTAGCCGTGTACCGTCGGAATCGACGTAGAAGATGGCAGGACCAGTCTTGTCCCAGCCGCAGATCATGGTACCCTGAACAAGAGAAGAATGAGACCATGTTCATTATAAAACGGGAAGGATGGAGACGAACCATGCTAAGCCCCATCCCCTTGTAGCTGTAGACGAGGTTGCTCAGGAACTTGCTTGCAGCGGATACAGAGATTCGCTCCTTATTTCGGAGCTCGTGTAGTCGGCAGTGCATTCCCAAATATGTTTCCCAGTACTGGCAATCAGCTGTACGAGTGTGAGCATTTCCTGAGGATCGGAAGTTTGGGAGAACGTTTGCGTACCTGCACCACCGGCCATCGTTCCCAGGAGGTATGGGTTGATCTCAATGACCTTCTTCACAGTTCCAGATGCTACAGACGACGATTAATTAATCATTCAGCGAGGATTGTGAGAATGAAGCGTACCAATGTAGCTTCCAGCAGTAGCTCGAGAATCCACAGCAACAATCACTCCTCCCTGGAATCTGAACGCCAAAGTGGTCGTTCCGTGCTGAATCTTAATCTTACAACTGGGATCGGCGTGGTCATCTGTGTGTAATCGCAAAAATGCGGTAGGCTGTTACCAGATATTAGAATTTCCAAGCACAGCGAGAAACATATGTACGACGTACGTCTGGGACATTAGGTACGGTGAAGGTTGGGACGCCCTTGGCTACGCTCCCGAATCCAGCCTCAGATCCCCAGGCGGCGTCGGAGAAATCATCGTCCTCAGAGACCAGGCTTACTGCCTTTCCAATCTGCGCGAGAGGCCCGTTATTTGAGAATCGTTGGGCGAGTGAGTTCATAATGAAGTGAAAGATTGAAGGCGAAGGTGACGCGTCGCGTCTACTCAGCCTCCGTGAGCCTTTGTTTGGCTGGAGCTTGTAAGCCTAACTTGGGAATTCATACACAAGTTGATCGAATGAAGGGATATGTAATAAGTCTACGAACAGGATGACGGCTATAAATCATGATGAAGGATTCTTTAGGTCTCAGTGCGGGATAGTTCTGGTGCAAAGGGATCCAATACGTCCGGTTTCTTATCCAAATTTATCGCAGGAATGAATGGCCTGAAGTATTTCTCGAAATAATCCGAGGGGATGCCCTCCTTCTCCCCATCCACGATGCCCTGATTAATCCTGTAAATATACTCCTCCTTGGGTTTGCTCTCTTTGACGCGTTTAAAGTCGACGTAGACCAGGGCGTCGATCTTACGAGGTTGATGGGTATTTACCAGCTGCGGGTGGTCGCTGTGGGCATCGCGTCGGGGTATAAAATCGATGGACATGATCTCCTTGACATAGGCGCGCGGTACACCTTCAGAGATGTCGAGATTAGCCTCGTCGGTCTCGCTGATCTCGTACACCAGACCGTAGACGACGTCCCCAAGGGATGGTACGATGTTGGCATATCCTCTGCCATTGATGATCCACTTCCTAGAGATCGATATGTATTAGCACTCTGAGGTCAACGAGTCTGAGTGTTTGAACCTATTCACCAGCCTTGGATGGACCCTATACCAACAAGTTTGTTCTCTGGGCAGCGACGGTTCATCTGGTCGATCCAAAGGTTACTGCCATAGCCAAAATACAGGGTTGGAGGCTTCGGAGCGGCCATGGTCAGTATCCTAAGGGTTGCTGACTACTGCGGTGGTTACCGTAGGTGAACAAAGGGATATTATAGCGCCCATCCTGCTGTAGATACAGCCATGAAGCTGGCAGGCCACTCGGAAGTTGGCGTTCTTAACTACCTCATTGGATTACGTAACGAACTTTGTACAAAAATAGCCACCTTTGCGCCCGAGCAGTTTTTCCTCAGGTTCAACCACCTTGACCAAGGATCATCTTTAGTGAGGTCAACTCTATCCCACCACCCAAAAAGACGAACGAAATGGCAGAACACGGACGTGCATGGCCTCTTGCTGGAGCCGACTTGACCAACCAGGTGAGTTGCTGTAGCCGCTGCACGTTTTTGGGATGGTTGATGACATCTTGGTTTTTTGTCTCCCAGATTCTGGAAGTTGTTCAGCAGGCTGGGCAATACAAGCAGTTGAAGAAGGGGGCTAACGAAGGTGAGTCTCGTCCTTTGTTGCAGCGAATCGGGGGAACTGATACGAAAGATTTTATCTTCACAGCTACTAAAACTCTTAACCGTGGTATCGCAGAGTTCATTGTATTGACCGCCGATACTGAGCCACTCGAGATTCTCCTTCACCTTCCTCTACTCTGCGAAGAAAAGGTATGGTTTAATCCCACATTCCCTCCCTTGTCCGTCTCCTTCCAACCACATTTTTGCTTACCAATCTCCTCGATTTCTTTTTTCCTTCCTTGCTAGAACGTCCCGTACGTCTTCGTCCCATCAAAAGCAGCTGTCGGACGAGCCTGCAACGTCTCTCGACCTGTCATTGCTGCCAGTGTCACTACTGGAGAGTCTAGGGAACTGCAGAGCCAGATCCAGACCGTCAAGAATAGCATCGAGAAACTGATCGTCTAGTTTTTATGGTTGGCGGATGCCTATGTGTTTTTCACGATCGTCAATATGACTCTTGTCTTTATACTGAGCTTGTGTGCGGAAGCGTTCTTGCGCTGGTTTGTTTGAGATTGTGCTCGGATTTAGTATTCAGACCTTGAGGCGGGTGATTGTGTGCCAATGGAAACTCAGCGTCGGGGCATGGTGAAATAGTGCCAGAAGAACTGGTTTTCGAGCGCTCATGAAAGCACATCTCAAGGATTACAACACCTTCCCTTTGGCCACCGCGACCTGGATCCGACTGATCTCTTTTTTTCTCCTTTCGCCTGTAAGCAAATTGACATTTGTATTGGTTATGGAATCGTTCTGACATTGCTTAAATATTCAACCATCATACTGTGCCGTGTCTACTTTCGCAACCACATCATCTTCTGCTTGCCCTTTGTAGGGGATTCCTCCTCGGGTTCAGTTTTCACTGGGGTCTTCTCCGCGCCTAGTTTCGCCTTGGTCCTGTCGGGCGACACAAAACCCCAGGCAGGTCTTAGCAAGCCATGTTGAGGAACGTTGGCGTCTGTGCTACTCGAAGCTGCTTGCCATTTGATGGGCTCAGCTTTCACTGGGCTCTTCTTCGCGCCTAGTGTCGCCTTGGTCCTGTCGGGCGACATGAATCCCCAGGCAGGTCTTAGCAAGCCATGCTGAGGAACGTTGGCATCTATGCTACTCGAAACTGCTTGCCGCTTGGGGGACCGCTTGTCCTCATCCGAAAAGTCGCCCTTCGATTGAATTCCTTTCCGCTTCCTGGGGCTATTGGGGCTAGAGGGTGGGACGCTCGGACGAACGAGGACCTTCATCCTCATTATGTCTGCCGCGAATTTGTGCCTACCGTCGATGAAATAGTGGTTGAGATGGAACTCCAAGCGCACAATGGCCCCTGGAAGGTCATCATAATACCGATCGGGAGGAATCAGGTCGTTCTCCGGATCCGGGTAGTATACGGGTATTGGATGTGCGATATGCGTACTCTTGATTTCGTCCAGCTCGGCTTGAGCTTCGGGAAATTCGACGGGCCAGTTCTCGATGCTGAAACTCGGTCCATAATCTTCCAATCTCTCAAGGCTCTCGGGGCTTCGTGTCTAGAGCATAATCAGCACCCAGACCTCGCACAAAGCATGGTTCGAAAAGACACTCACCTCGAACACCCGACGACCTATCTTGAATCCGTTTGCTGGATTGGGGGGTTTCTTCGTTTTCCAATCGATCACCCCACTAGACTCGATCACCTGAGCCTCGTCCTCGTTCCGAGAGCGGTACCACTCTTTCAACAGCTCAGCAACATTCTCCCAACTCTTTGGATAGTCCCCCTCCAATTCTGGGATGCCAGGATCTCCGGTGTACGCGGAAGGCCTGATGTTCGTGAGGGGCAGAAAAAGCGGGGGTTTATTGGGTTTCCAACGACCACATGCCCGCATGAAGAAACTGCGCCTAGCGATGCGGAAGATACCCGCCAAGCGTGCGGGCCGAGGTGGGTTATCTGGAGGGGCACCATCCTCCATGTACTTGTCTACGTCGTCCTTGAGAACAACGTGATCGAAGTCTTGCGTCTCGAACCATTCGAGGCGCTCCAGGATACCATCGTCGGCGAGGTAGACGCACTTGGCGCGTAGCTTTGTGCGAAGGGCTTCGAAATCGGTATCTGCACTCATAGCAGCGATTGGAGGGATCTGGGTAGTAACCGTGACAGGGCCACTGTCCATTTAAGTAATTACTCTGGAGTGATGGAACAGATGGGAACCAGCAATCTCGTTCGACAGTGGCAGATGGGAGGGGACTTGGGTCACTGCTTCCCCAAAGGTACCAAACATGCACTGGTATTGCGATTTAGACAGATATCGAAGCAGTGTAAATCTTATGTTGAGGCGCTGTAACTAGAAGAACAATGAGTGTTCTGAGCAGAACGTGGTCTCCTTCAGCCAGACTTGGACATTTCGTGTGAGTCGTCTGCTGCCGTGAAGACTTACTGTCGCGACGTTGGCAACAAGGCGGTCATCGGATGTCCGCAACTGCGAAACCTTACAAAGGTATGTCATCTAGTCGTCAGCAGATGGGCGGCAATCTCCTCTATTCATAGAGCAAACCCTTCGAAGGCGACCCTCGCACCTCTTCATTACAATCTAGTTTGAAAACAGAGGAAGTTAGAAGTATTCTAACTCACGGGCCTGGACTTTGTCAAAGTCGAAGGAAAGGTCGCCTTGTTATAGTCATCGAAATCGTTGTGCTCAGCCCCTCTTACGCTGGTTAGGGTAGGCGGCGTATCAAAGGGTGGAGCAAGTACGAGAGCACGGATTGTCTTGACATCTGCTGAGAAAACTTGTCGTTCATTAATAGCTCGGTTGATAAAATAACATTCCAACCGCACAAAAACCACTTGAAGCTCTGTGGCGTATCGTGACAGACGAATCCGATTCCCGGCAATGCTGTAGGCTGCGAGCGGTCTGGTGATACAGTGTCTAGATCTTTGAGTTTGTTGAGCTCCTCCCAGGGTTCTGATTTCTGAACGGGCTAGAAGTCGATTCGGAACTCGGGCACGTCCTCTTCCTCCTCTTCTTGCTCTTCCTCGTCTATCACCATCTGGCATCTAGTCTGACCACTTGTAGGAGTGTCAGGCAGAAATGAAGAGTTGGGAGACGTTGCAGACTCGCCCGACGGCTGCTTTTGAGGGGACGAAGACGTTTTTGCAACGAGGGAAAAAGGAATTGAGGGTATTGAAAGGGGAAAACGGATGGAATGGAGGATCAAACCATATCTTTTCTTCACAAAGTAGAGGAAGGTGCAAAAGAATTTGGAGGAGGTCCGTATCGGCGGTCACTACAATGAAATCTGTGATACCGCAATCGACTGCTATCTACATGCATACTACTCTGAGTAGAGAGGATCGAATCGAACATGGCACTACCGGTACGGAGAGTTTAGGTTTAGTAGGGAACTGCAGAGTTGCTATGGACAGCATCGAGAAATTGATGATCTAGTTTTTATGATTTTATGACTGTTTTCCTTACACCACCCTGACTTATATGAAGCGCTTTTGCGCTGGTTCACTTGAGATTGTCCTCAAAGGGATTGTGGTCGGATTCAGGATCCAGACCTTGGTGGGTGATTGCGCGCTGATGGAAACCCTGTGGGGGAAGGGGCGAAATCTCGTGCCGGAAGAGCTGGTTTTCGAGCGCTCACGAAGGTATATCTCAAGGTAGGAGTATAGCACCTTCCATTTGGCCACCGCGACCTGGATCCGACTGTCTATTCAATTAATATTCATTTCCTTTCTCCTGTAAGCAATTTGATACTCATAAATATTGGTTCTGGAATCGTTCTGACATTGCTTATAGATATTTCCCTAGCATCCCCTTCGGAACCACCCTCGTATCCCCTTCTTCTTTTTAAAAATTTCCGCCTCGAATTCAGTTTTCACTGGGGTCTTCTCCGCACCTCGCGTCGTATTGGTGTTGTTGGGTGGCGATGGACCTGCCTGGGGATATCGATTCGGCTGATTCTGAGGAACGTTGGAGTAGGTGCTACTCGAAGCTGCCTGCCGCTTGACGTATTCAGTTTKCACTGGTGCCTTCTTCGTGCCTCGTGTCGCATCGGTCCTGTTGGGTGACCACGGAACCGCCTGGGGATCTGGCTGAGGAAGCTTGGCGTATGYGTTACTCATAGCCTCTTGCCGCCTGGCGGACCGCCTATCCTCTCCCGGAAAGTCGTCCCCAATTGGAACACCCCTTAACCTGCCGGGACTAGGAGGCGGTAGCTTTGGAGGAACGAGGATCTTCATCCTCACGATGTCTGCGGTGAAGATGTGCCTACCGCGAATGAACCAGTGCTTGAGATGGAACTCCAAGCGCACAACGGCCCCTCGAAGGTCATCCCAATACCGGTCGGGAGGAATCAAGTTGTTATCTGGAGCCGGATAGTAGGCGGGTATTGGATGTGCGATATGCGTATCCTTGATCTTGTCGAGCTCAGCTTGAGCTTCAGGAAATTCGACGGGCCAGTTCTCGATGCTGAAACGTGGCCCGTGATCTTGGAACCTCCCAAGGCTCCCGGAGTCTCGTCTCTAGAGCATAATCAGCACCCAACTTCGCACAAGGCATGGATTGAGAAGACACTCACCTCAAACACCCGACGACCTATCTTGAATCCATCTGCCGGACTGGGTCTTGGTTTCGTCCAATCAATCAACCCAACGGACTGGGTCACCTGAGACTCGTCCTGGTTCCGAGCCCGGTACCACTCTCTCTCGAGCTCGGCGACATTCTCCCAACCCATCGAGTAGTCACCCCGCAACTCTGGGATGCCAGGGTCTTCGGTGAACGCGGAAGGCCTGACTTCCTCGAAGGGTTGTTTAACCGAGGATGCATTGGGTCTCCAGCGACCGCATGCCCGCATGTAGAAACGGTATTTGTGGGAGAGGCGGAAGATGCCCGCCAAGCATGCGGGCTGAGGTGGGTTATATCGAGGAGCACCATCCTCGATGAACTTGTCTACGTCTTCCCTGAGAACGACGTGGTCAAAGTTTTCCGTCTCGAACCATTCGAGCCGCTCCAGGATGTCAGGGTCGGCGAGGTAGACGCAATGGGCGCGGAGCCTTGTGCGAAGGGCTTGGAAAGTGGTCTCTCTACTCATAGTAGCAATTGGAGGGAGCTGAGTAGTAASCGTGACAGAGTTACCCTCAATTTATGCAAATCCTCTGAGGAGATCTGCCTGTATAAGGGAACATTGGAATGTCAGTGCTGAAGTGACCCGTCACAGTTGGTAACCAGCAATCTTGTTCGACAGATGGGAGGGAACCCAGATCGCTGCTTCCACAAAAGGTTGCAAAGCATGCCGTATTGCTGTTAAGACAAATATCGATGTAGTGTAAGGCTTATTGTTGAGGCGCTGTAACTAGAAGAACAATGAGTGTTCGGATGCAACGAGCAGAACACGGTGGTCTCCTTCAGCCTGAGCCAGATTGACCTGGGTGTGTCCGATTGTGAGTTGTCTGCTCCCGTAAAGTCTTATTCTTACGACGACTTGGCAACAGAGCAGTCTTATCGGGTGCCCGCAACCGCCGAACCTTACCAAGGTGTGTCATTTTAGCTTTGAGTTAGGGCGTTGGCGGACGAGAGCCTTCGGAAACGGAGATAGGACAGGCTGTGATAATCAGGCGATTCCCCCTCTTCCGTAACCTTCGAGCCCTTGTGTGTGTGTATGTGTATGTGCGTGCGAGCGCAGTGCTTGTGAGARGTCAGAGGGAACCTGAAACGTTGATGAAACGTATTCTCTTACAAGAGTGTCCTCCAGGGCTGCCAGCTTCTCCCAGCTGATGAACGCTGGTACTCATCGAGACGAAGCTACACCAGCCGGCTGATCGAGATGCAGAACGTGCATGCAGACACAGGCGCGATGTAGAGAGGAGAACGGGAAAACACGTCAACTCAATCCCGAGGATGCATCGATGGGAGCTTAGTCGTCAGTAGATCGCCAATCTCTATTGGGAGGGTCATACAGCGAAACTTTGGAAGSCGATCCTCGCACCTCTTCATTGCAATTTATTTTACTACAGAGAAAGTTGGAAGTACAYTAGCGCACGCGCCTGGACTTTGTTGGAGTCGGAGGAAAGTCCGCTTCACTATCATCGTCGAAATCGTCATACTTCGCCACCCTCTTACGCTTTGAGGTTGGCGTATCAAAGGGTGGAGCAGGTGTAAGAACACGAATTCTCTTGACATCTGCTGAGAAAACATGTCGTTCATTAATAACCCGATGGATAAGATAAAATTCCAACCGCACAACAGCCCCTCGGAGCTCTGCGGCATATCGTGACGGACGAATCCGGTTCCCAGCGATGTTGTASGCTGGGATCGGTCTGGYGATATGGGTGTCTTGGAGTTTGTTGAGCTCCTTTTGAACTTCTGTGTTGTTCTGGACGGGCCAGCCGTCGATCCGGAACTCGGGATCGTCCTCTTCCTCCTCTTCTTCCTCTTCCTCTTCCTCGTCCACGACCGTTCGGTGTTCAGTTTGAACACTCGTGAGAGCGTCRGTCGATCTTCTCTRTGAACGTAGCTGGCAGTCAGCCGACAGGAAMCAAYAATATATATCTCAGAGTGCYCGTTCTCACCTCGAAAATTCGATGCCCAATCTTGAACCAGAGATGTTGGTACATAGTATTGCTCCAATCAATGAGCCCAACAGCCTGGGGACCAGGGGAGTGCTCGTTGCAGAGCTTGATCATCTGCCTCACCCCAGTTTCAAAGTCGCCCTGGATCTCGGGGATGTTGCGAGGGTCTTCAGTAATGGCCGTGGCTCTACATTCTGCGAAGGCCGGACCTCCCCGAAACGGACTAGCGGGCGTCCAGCCGCCGCACGCAGAGAGGTAGAACCTGTCGCGCGACTTGAACTGGACGATGGCTGCAAGGACAGCTGGACGAGGAGGTTGTACCTCTAATTCCTCCAAAGGATCTGAAGAAATTGCAGCCACTGCTTGCTCCTCCTCAAACCGCTTGGCCTCCTCAATAGTGACCACGCGATCGAAGTCCTGGAGCCTGTACCATTGAACCCGCTGGAGAAAGTCGTCGTCGGCCATATAGACACATTTGCTACGCAGTTTGGCTCGTTCCTCCGCAAAATTCGGTTTGTTGAGCATCATAGTGGAGKGTGAAGGCCGGGTTGTGAGAGGGAAGGGGATGTTTCCAGGTATCTCGTCCATCAGAAGTGCCCAACAGCTTTCGTGCCCAATTAGGTGTTCACGAAGCGCCGGACAGGCACACTTAGAGCCGATGCGATGACTGTTGACAGTTCAATGGCAGGCTCCAAAGATCACGTACCCGTATCCAAGGACCCGACATGATATGGGAGGGGTAATCACCCGAATGTTGCCTGAAGGCGGTGGTTGAGCGCTGCAGAGAAAGGCGCCTTGAAGACGCCCGGGGCGGAGCAAGCTACGTCATTCCCACGTTCCTCACTCTCACCATCATCATGACCTCAACCCTCCTCTTCTCRACGATTGAAGTGACCAGTCAAGCWTTCTATCGAACGGCGCTTAGCTACTCGATAGTAAACCTYAAGCCAATAGTTCCAGGACGTAAGGCCTCCCAAAGCACAGTYGGAATCCCAGGTTGAAAGYATACCATCCTACTGGCAGATGTTCTCGTCGTTCCAACCCGACCCGTTCCAAGAATCGCYGATCTCAATGGTACGCGTCYTCAGCAACCTATAAGYGGACTCGATAATACGGTGGACTAGACAGAGAATACGTATCCCTAATGCGTTCTGTGCGACGTGTCGGCCTCGCCGTTCAACGGGCCTATGGAGCAGACGCACTCACCATCGCATGCCAGGTGAGCATCCCCTTCTCTACACCCTATTCATCTCTCAATCCTCTTCCCGCAGGATGGAAAAGCAGCTGGCCAATCTGTGCCCCACGTCCACTTCCACATCCTGCCTCGGAAAGCTCAGGGAGACCGRTTCTCTGARAACAATGACGAAATCTACCCAGAATTAGAAGTGGCAGAGGCAAACCTCTTGTCGGACCTYCAAGAGCAASAGAAAAGCCAGCCGCTTCGACTCAAGATGGATGCTGATGAAGACAGAAAGCCGCGTACGATGGAAGAGATGGTCGCCGAAGCCAATTGGCTCAGAGGATTCTTCACGGAGGATGACCTCAAGGACGTAGATTGAACAGGTCGTCGGTTCAGTCCWARCATGTTTCATCTTCAAAGTCTATATTTCTAACAACTACATCGGACAAGAGAGTGGAAAACTAGAACTACAACATTATAAAACAGCTTATAGATACCAGCATAATGTTACCCTCTGCCACCCATATACTACACAAGATATTTTGTTTTGGTTTCGCGTCGTCGAGGCTCTTCACGGCTTCCCAAAAGAATTATGCAGCCCAATCGTATCATCCGACGCAGTCACAGGCGAACTCGTGTTTGTTTGGAATCCAACTTTATCCTTGCCCTGCTGAGCACTGTCGCCGACCCGATCTTGCGCCGACCCCGTGTCGAGCTGCAATTTTCCTCGAACATTGTCAGCGCGTAATGATTCCAGATGCTCCAAATATGCTTCATCCACACAACCAGTCACGTACTCTCCAGTGAACACCGAACAGTCGAATTCGCTGATCTTTGGGTTCCACTGACGGACAGACTCGACGAGGTCCGGCAGGGTCTGGAAGATAGCCAGGTCTGCGCCAATCGCAGAGGCAATCCCGTCTTCGTCCCGGTTGTAGGCCACAAGCTCTTTGCGGGAAGGCATGTCGATACCGTAGACGTTGGGATAACTAGAGTGATAAGTGAGTAAACAGGAAGTGCAGGAGAAAGAGGGGAAGACCGTACCGGATCGGTGGCGCGCAGCTAGCGACGATAACCTTTTTCGCTCCAACGTCTTTGGCCATCTGAACGATTTCTTTCGATGTCGTTCCACGAACAATGGAGTCATCGACAATGAGGACGTTCTTGTCGACAAACTCGAGTGCCATGGCGTTGAGCTTCTTGCGAACGTTCTTTTTCCTGGAATCAGCAAGTCTGTCAGTAAACACAATTTAAAAACTCGGAGAAGCGGTCACTGACCTCATCTGCTGCCCGGGCATGATGAAAGTACGTCCCACATATCGGTTCTTGATGAACCCTTCACGGTAAGGCAAACCAAGCGCCTGAGCAAGATTGAGCGCAGCGACTCGAGATGTATCCGGTACAGGAATAACGACATCCACACTCAAATTGGCGTCCTTCAACACCTGCTTCACCTTCTCCGCAAGCGCATCGCCCATGGACATACGGCTCCGGTAGACGCTGACACCGTCAATGACCGAGTCCGGTCGGGCAAAGTAGACGAACTCAAACATGTCCGGAGCGAACCTCGCGGGCGGGGCGATCTGCCTCCGGGAAACCCTGCTCCTGGTAATGATAACGGCCTCGCCTAGATAGCTTCAGTCAGTCGTAAAAAACACGGTATGGAGAAAAATAAGGCTTACCAGGCTTAACATCCTCCCAATCAGTAAACCCAGAAGCATCAGCCACAACACTCTCACTAGCGATGATATAGTCCTTCCCAGACCCAGACGCCCTCGTCGCGGTTCCAACCGGGCGAATACCATTCGGGTCTCGGAAAGCAATAAGCCCAAATCCAGCGAGCATCGCGACGCACGCATACGCTCCCTTGACCTGGTTCACCATTTTCTTGAGTGCGGTAAAGATATCCTCTTCATTGATACGGAATTTCCCCGTTTGTTGGAGGTTGTAGGCAAAGATGTTCAAAAGAAGCTCTGAATCCGAAGCGGTGTTGATGTGTCGGTGAGCTTCTTCGTCCATGAATTGCATCAGTGACGAGGTGTTGATGAGGTTTCCGTTCTGCACGGGGGGAGTTGTAAGTCAATCTTTTTCAGTTATCGCTATCAAACGGACCACCACTGGNGNGGGGGCAAAGGGGAATGAGTACGTACATGAGCGAAACAGATTCCGTACGGCGAGTTCACGTAGAACGGCTGCGCTTCAGCGTTATTGAAGCTCCCAGCAGTCGGGTATCTRACTGAATGAAAAGCGAAAATCAACCAARGRGTYTCCCNGGAAAAGAAAGGGCCTTCCGAGGACGCACCATGGCCCACACCCATTCCGCCAACTAACTTTGAGATCGAAGAGGGGTCGAAGATGTCCCGGACCATGCCATTGGCCTTGACCTGGTAGAACCGACCCTTTGGCCCACAGGTGATAATACCAGCTGCATCTTGTCCCCGATGCTGCAGGAGGGACAGGCCTTCACAAATTTCGGGTGCAACATCGACACTCGGATCGTGGTGCAGCAACCCAAGAATTCCACACACTGATTAAATGAATTAAGGTTCATGAGAATGAGTTAATATCGGCACCAGACATGAAAAAGCCTCACTTCTGCTACCTGTGGACGGTGTGGAACGTTGGACACGGGACGAGTGGGGTATAAGCTGAGAGAAGGGACATTTTCCAAAATTTCTCCATCGATCGCCCTCATAAAGGAAGCGGCCTGCCGCACGTGTGCCGCCACAGTCCCCATTCGCGTTCGATATCCATCTCAAGCCTCAACGAGCTCAGTCAACACGAAAAGTAGGCGGTTGAACGCGTGGGTCTATTCACTACATATTACATTTTTTAACTATTTTGTCAGTAACATTATTCTACAATCCAGAAGGTGTATAATCGCAAGCCCCGGGATAAAGTGTGCACAGATCGTGAGGAGGATGTGAGTAAGCGTGAGYGTGTGGTATCATCTAGTAACAATGCGATGCGTCAACGAGAGGGGGGAAGGATGAACTTCCCAATGCAAATCCGGAAACAAGAGGAAAAGAATGAAAGCACTCAGTGCACTCAGAGCACGAGCTGCTTGGGCTTCTCCCAGGTGTAGTTGGGGTTGCCGAAGTGACCGTACGAGGCGGTCTGGAGGTACTGGGGCCTCTGGAGCTGGAGCTCCTTGACGATGACACCAGGTCGGAGATCCCAGTTCTTGCGGATGATGTCGACGAGCTCGGCATCGGTCTTCTTGCCAGTGCCGTAGGTGTCGACGTAGACGGAGAGGGGCTCAGCGACACCRATGGCGTACGAGAGCTGAACCAAGATACGACGAGCGAGSCCAGCAGCGACGAGGGACTTGGCTAGAGGTATTGTCAGTAATNATTATGTTTAGGAGAGCAAAAAANCAACTAACCGATCCATCGGGCAGTGTAGGCAGCAGAGCGATCGACCTTGGAGAAGTCCTTTCCGGAGAAAGCACCTCCACCGTGGGCACCCCAACCACCGTAGGTGTCGACAATGATCTTGCGACCGGTCAAACCAGCATCACCCTGGGGACCACCAATGACGAAGCGGCCAGAGGGTTGGATCTATAGCAAAGATAATCTAAGCTTCACCCCCTAAAACGTGCACAAGGCTAAAAACTTACGTGGTAGACGGTTCGGTCGTCCAAGAGGTTGGCAGGAATGACCTTCTTGACGATCTTGGCGATRATCTCCTTGCGGAGGTCCTCGGTGGAGATCTCCTCAGCGTGCTGGGTSGAGATGACGATGGTGTCGACGCGGAGAGGGATGGTAGCRCCGCCCTCCTTCTTGTACTCGACGGTGACCTGAGTCTTGGARTCGGGTCGGAGCCAGCCGAGCTCACCGCTGCGACGGGCATCGGCCATCGCCTTGTTGAGCTTGTGGGCAAGCATGATGGAGAGGGGCATGAACTCCTCAGTCTCATCGGAGGCATATCCRAACATGATACCCTGATCACCAGCACCGTGGTTCTCGAGGTCACCATGGTCCAAGCCCTGGGCAATGTCAGGRGACTGCTGCTCGATGGCAACGAGGATGTTGCAGGTCTTGTAGTCGAAACCCTTGGAAGAGTCGTCGTAGCCGATCTTCTTGATGGTGTCACGGATGACCTTTTGGTAGTCGAGCTTGGCCTTGGTGGTGATTTCACCGAACACCATGATCATGCCGGTCTTGGAGGCGGTCTCGCAGGCAACCTTGGACCAGGGATCCTCGGCCAAGCAGGCATCGAGCTAAAATCGCTGTCAATCGTCATGCAACCTCCCAGAGTGTCGCCAGCACTCACGATAGCATCGGAGACCTGGTCACAGATTTTATCTGACGACGGGGGTGAGACGATGATCGTCGCGCGACGCGTTGGGGACGAACTCACCAGGATGGCCCTCACCAACGGACTCGGAGGTGAACAAAAAGTGGCCAGGGGCAAGAGCAGAGTGGGTAGCGCGTCCGGAGGCCATTTCTAAGTGCTGGAATGGAGGGGGATGGAGAGGAATGCAGGAGAGATGATTTTCTCGTCCAACTCGTCCAAATTTTTATGGCCAGCAACACTGCTGACTAAGCTCCATCGTTCCATATCACGCCATCGCTTCTCCCATGTATNNCNNANNCANGANTNNTATCGAACTGGTGCAAGTTTAATTGTATTGAACACAAGGCGCGCGTAAAAACATTGGGGTCGTCCCATTCTACCAAATTAAACGAAAACATGATGCAAATCGACATGTGTAGTTAATCTGTTACCAAATTCCAACCCCAAGAGGGTCCGTGTTGGCTGCAGATTTATCCTGAGGTGCAGGACTCGCCTGGCGAGCARGCGTGTTCTTCCGCTGCGGAGTAGTRGTMGTCGCTGATGTGGGTCGTGATGYCTGTCGGAAATGTTCTGGGATAGTAGGGTCTAGGGGAAGCGGGGTAAGAGGGTCCGAACCAACAGGCGCTGGCGAGCTGTCCCCTGCACGGTTCGGCGCGGGAGTCGAACCCCAAGGATTGTCATCCAATAGGGATGGGGCRGACGTCGTGCGAGACCCTGAAGTCGTTGCCCATGGGTTGGAGAGGTTCAGGGATGGAATAGGGACTGCAGCCCTTGCCGACGAGGGTGAAGATGTTTCTTCACCCCATGCTTTCAGGGAATCACGACTGCGCAGTTCTGATGTCCTCTGGTTAGAATCATAATCTCCGCCAGAGTTCATAAAATCCTTGGCCACGCCCGTGTAGGCGTTTTGGGCAGCAGAGAATGCCGTTGTCGCGTTTGACGAGAGTTTACCCCACAACGATTTGACGCCGCTACTAACACCACTATTCGTCAAAATATCTGGTGATCGACTCCATAGGGGAGGAGTGGCTGGAGTCGAGGAAGAACTTTGAGATCGAATGGGAGGTGATCGTGACGAAGAGAGTCCATCAAGGGATAAGGTGTTGGAGGAAGATGCACTGGACAATGAGGGGGCCGATAATGAAAGGTTATTCAACGCCCTTTCCAACGCCGGTGATGTACTTCTCGAGGAGGAATGAGATGTGCCTAGCGTCTGTGACGGAGGAGCCGGAACAGTCGAAGAGGACGGCGATGCTGAGATGGCTCCTGAAGTCGCAGTGGATCGGTCAGTCACCGGTTCGTCTTCGGCACCTTCAATAGGACCTACGACCTCTGGCCCACGAGGAAGCGGCACCTTCCCATTCATCTCTTCATCGGTTCGCCCATATAGTTCATTCCAAAACCGTACGTCCTTCGGATTGGGGATGAGTACCCCCATGTCGCGCCCCTTTGGATCGTCCAAAGATGGGTCGTAATCTTGGTTGGTGTTCAAAGCCATTTCTTGCGGTGAGTTGAAGTAGTCCCAGACACTAACTGTCGTTTCGATGGGCGGAGGTCCAGATCCATCGCCAACTCTCCTTTCTCGTTCCGAGTTGAATAAAAACGTCCCAAATTGACACGAATAGAGATGGTAATATAACTGGCGGAGAAACCGTTCGTTGTATTCGAATCGATCAGGATATTGGCGCTGCAATTGCCGAACAGCTTCTAGGAATTGGTGGAAGATTGGACTAGTCTCCTTGATGTGCCCTTGTGAAGCAAATCGATTTTGGACAGATGTGAAGAAGGCCTGTGCAGCCTCTGCGCCACTTCCGGGCTCCGCCGTGGTGGTTGTCGAGGTGAAGAACTTTTCGGACGAAAGATGACCGCAGCGGTCAAGGAATTTATGCCCGAAAGACACCCAATCCTTTTCGACCAGAATTTGGAATCCTCTGATTGTCCGGTAGAATGGATCCAAGCATATTTGGGACATTGCAGATAGCTGAGACGTTCTGTCCCAGCCGTCTGAGCAGTGGATGAGGACGTGCGACGAGTTGATATGAACGTTCTTCACAATCAGGGCTGTTCCTTCCAGTACCGCTACGATGTGACGGAGCCAGCCCGATCGGCGTAGGGCTGAACGATCCAGGACAGACAAGGGGGTAGCTGGATCCGGAGTGCTGTTGATGCTCGCCAAGAGGGTTTCAGCCTCTCGTAGTGCTTCCACGACTTTCGCCAAAGATTCTCGCATGGTGTGGATATGGTCGATCCCCAAATACACCTTCTTGCTGTCCTTGTAGTGATCCATATTTTCTGTACCAGCACCTTTGGCAGAGTTTGCAACAGCGTTCACGGTGGGTCGAGCGTCAATGATTAGGTTGGTCGCCGTTGCTCCGTAGACAGATGCATCACGTTGAGCACGGGTTTCAGGTGACCAGTGGGTTTGGAAGACGGCCTCGATCAGCTTTTCATCTTGCACAGATCGATTTTGAGTTATTCCGACCATCGGTTGGCTCGACCTGGTCAGGGTACCCTGTGATACTTGTCAAATTATGCTAGACTAAAATGGGCGAACTATCGCTCACGTAGTTGGCCCAATGCAAATAGGCCAGGACCGGTATCCGACATTTGCTTCGATATCTGGAGGCGTACTGCAAGGTGGTATCACTGATTTTGGTCGGCACCACTAATCGGGAGGGGTATGTCGAGCAGAACTTTGAGAATGTCAGAATTAGCGCCTCGTCATACAACAAGCCTGAGGGAAGACATACAGAATAATCTTTGTTAACATCTGTAAAGCGCCAGGCCTTGGTGCGAGTGCCTACTCCCATACGACCAAATTCTTCTCTTGGCGAGTACAAGGACCACCCAGTGCTTGTAGGAAGCGGTGGGTTCGGAGAGTAGAAAAAGGCATAGAGTTGAGTTACAGAAGCTGTAATAGATCAAAGGTGAATGGAACCCCGCGTAAGATAACTGCGGGCGTCATACTTGCCACAGTCAACTCTTTTACACTTTCAAAGACGTCCGAAGAGAAGGAGTCGTTTTCAAATGTAAAGGAGAAGTTTTCAAAGGTCCGCGTATTAAAGTTCAATGGCGATTTCCCCTGAAGGCTTTGAGGCAGTCGAGTGACCAGGGAAATGAGAGGGTATGGAACCTGTTGGGCGCAGATAAACATAACTATAAGCTGATTAATGACTCTCTGCTCACCCAGAGCTCTTTATCTTCGCCACTCTCCTCATAGTGGAAGATAAGGTGGTGCGCCGTTAGATGTAGGGTCCCGATGAATGACTTTCCGGACTTTGTAAAAGCTACTCGCTCTACCTGCGCGATATCAAAAGAATACTCTGGCGAGAGAACCATATGCCGCTCACTTTAGGTATACGTATCGCGTCCATGGCTTTGAACTTATCTCTAACGACGGTGGGAGGTACAGAGATGCATGAAAGAGGATGAACAGTACGAACCGCATATTGACCATGGAGCCGCAGGCCTGATGCTTACGTAACAAACATCTCTACGGGCATAAATCCATGATCCTATTAGACTGCGCTATCCGTCTCTACCTCGTCGACGTTCGTGTCCACGACGTCGACCTTCCGCTGCAGCAAATGTGAAATATCTCCATACTTGACAATCCTTCCCTTCAAGCTCTCATCGACCTCAATTATCGAAATAGCGGTATTCCAGCACCGTCCAAATCCGACTCCAGGCGCTGCCTCAGCCAAGCCCTCCAAAACAGCAGCATTGGTGAAGATAGCTATCAGACCTCCGTGCGAAGCGGCCAAGACGTTGAGAGGCTCGATTGTCTGCCCATGTCCATGTTCCTTGAGCCGTTGCTTAGCCACAGGTATGATTGCCTCGTTCCACCAAGCAATCGCTCGTTCCCTCATTTGGTCGCCCGTCTCGATGGAATCCTCATTTCGCAAGGCTGCTTTCCGGACCTGGGAAGGAAGTTTGGTACCTTGAAGGCTTCCCATGAACTAGAACGGCCTCATCAGGACACCCATTCTATTAATTAAAAGTGAAGACGCACTCGTTCTCGGAGTTCCTTCCTCTCTTGCAATTCAACACCAGGATGGTGAGCCAACACTATTTCAGCTGTCTAACATCCAAGGATTCAGATGAAAGCGTGCTCCATCTCTATCCGTAGAAAGTATACTGACCTTCCTTGCCCGTTGCAAGTCACTTGTAAAAGCTAGACGAAACGGGACATCTTTCAGTCTCTCAGCAAGCAACCCAGCTTGTCTGATCCCTTCTTCGTTTAGTTGCGTGTCCAGCTGCCCTTGGATTACACCGTCCTTGTTGGCCGCCGTTTCACCGTGTCGAACGATATACACCTTCAGTAGGGTCACCATGATATGATACAGAGAAGCTGTGAGGGATAGTTGGAACAATGGCGCCGAATCGCGATCACAGCAGTTTATGAGTCAATACACAACCAGAGGGCCGTTCCGTCATCGGGTTTTCGGGGGGTTGTTTGTGTAATAGAATTCTTGGCCCCGTCACCTTTAACAACAATCCTATACAAGACACTAATAATACAATCTTTTCTCGAGTCCACAACACATAAAGCCAGAAGGGAGAAGTCTAGCAGAGATTCCTTAAACTTGAGACGAACGAACATACACTGGGGCAGTCAGACGAAGCCACCAGGGTTCAGACAAGAAGAACAAAGATTTCCGCCGAAATGCCACGGACACGATCTTCAGGGAAAGTCGAAGCCACAGTGCGGAGCAGCTGCTTCAGCTGCCCCGCCTCAGCTCCCCCAAGCACGCTGCCGGATTGCTTCGAGACGTGGGCCTGAGACGCTTGATGTCAGTGGTAACATACAGCTGTAATTCTAAGGATACTCACAATGTTCCCAATCGCGACGAGTGTGCGGTAAGCAGCTTCCGAATCAGTCGTCTCTGACGACAACACCTATTCGACATATCTCAGTCAATCAAGTTTGACTTGGTACTAAGGAAGACCTAAACGCACGCTGAGCAAAGCGGTCAAGAGTTGACCCCGAATACCGCTGTCAAGGGGAGACGACAGGCCAACGCAAGAGATACTAAGGCCAGAAAATCAGCGAGAGAACAGAAACCAGCGGCGGCGAGACATACTTGAAAAGCACCGTTGTAAGAGCGACCCTCTGGTTCTTGTTCAAGAGTGTATACGGAGCGTGACCCAAGCTCTCGAACAACTGAATTCAATTAGAAGATTATTCTGAGTTTTGTGGATCACCGAGCTCAACACGACCTACCTTGACAAGCCAGGTATTGTCCAATTTTGTCCCCTCCTGGAAAGCGTTCGCCAAACTCCTGAACAGCAACAAAATGTTGGTCTCTCGGGCCTTGGGCAGAGGCGAGGTCCATGGGACATCCCACTCCGATGCTTTGAACAACGCTTCAATGAACTTCTCTTTCACTTGGGAAGTGCTGAATACGCCGGGGGAGAACCCGAGGAGAAGTCGTCCAAGGTCAATCACTAAAGCGCCGATAGTTTAAGTACCAGACGAAAGGGTAGCACAATATTTGCGCACCAGGGAATCGCTGCGAGGCAGGCCACCTCTCCAGAACCGAAATTACGTGCTCGATGTGGGTAGGTGTTAGCGGATTGGATGGCTGTCTTGGCGGAGATTCGGTCAAGGGCTTGAGATGGGCAAATATATCGTCAAACGAGGAAACTTCTGTTGGATACATCGCAAGTGAGGACGTAGACTGAGAAAAGGTTTTAACTAGAAGCTCAGGTTATGAGAGAGAGAGAAATCGCCACATACAATTTCATGCTGCAGCGCTCCATTGAACTCAGAGAGCTTTGCTTGCATCGCTGAG
The DNA here is from genome assembly GCA_027579435.1 of Candolleomyces eurysporus. Lineage (NCBI taxonomy): Eukaryota > Fungi > Basidiomycota > Agaricomycetes > Agaricales > Psathyrellaceae > Candolleomyces > Candolleomyces eurysporus. The sequence continues at coordinate 73,430 of JANBPK010000852.1, read as the reverse complement.
ATGTTCGCCTGCTTGAAGTTGAATAACTTGGACTGAAGTAGATTATTGCATGAGCACGAGGAATCCCAGTAAAACGATCAGAACACATACGACAGGAAGGATCTTCTGTGAAGGAGGCGACGAGACCGGTGCCGGAGCTGGGGGACCACTGTATCTTGACGCACCAGTGAATGGATCAGACAGGTTGCTGTTCGGTGCTGAGGCTACTGGAGGACCAGGCTGGGCTCTGTAGCGTGACGCTCCAGTGAATGGATCCATGTACTCGGTGGCCGGGGCGTTCTGCGCAGAAGAGTCATTACTTCTATACCTTGAGGCACCTATTAAAGAATGAGCGTCTCTTCGACTTCAACTAAAGGCCCGGCATACCAGTGAAAGGATCCCGGTATTCGTCATTCCCCGAGCCCAAGTTTACTCCAGCAGTGTTCGTTTCAATGAACTTCACAACCTGGTCAATGTATGTCATCTCAAGTTCATTGTTTTGGAGGAAGCGTTGGGCTGCAGCGTAAGGATTCTCTGAAAGCATATTGAGCAACTAGTTAGTGACCTCAAAGAGAAATCTCCCACCAGTGACATTGTAAGGGAGCTTCAGCGGTGGAACGCCATCTTGAATATCGACATCGAATACGTAGTCGTATTCTTTGCCTTGATAGAGTTGCTTTCGTCCTTGACCAACAGCGTCGACGACATCACCAATCTTTTGCCATGAAGAGCTTGCGTTATCCCACTGTCTTTTTGTCAGAATGATCAGAAGCCTCAGATAAGCCCAAAGGAGCGCACTTGGTGGGCTTCAACGACATCGCCCCTCTTAATCATCTTCACTTCTCCAGCCTTTCGCCCTAATAACCGATTAGAAATGACTTTGCTTTGCGGTGCATTTCCTTACCAGGTGTAGAAAGCGCCTCTGGACCAGGCAGATCGCTCTTCTTGACATCCCCAATTTGCTGCGCAGGCAGGGCTTGGCTGGCCACTTGACCATCGTACTCCTTCAAATCTGCTTCGGACGCCCATCTGCCGTCGACCGCTGAAAAGACGCGGACGACGCCGTCACTAGCACCAGTAACAATATCACCGTTGGGCATGCTGGATACAGACCAGACCGATATGGCGGGGTGAACAATGGTTTGGACACATTCGTCGCCTACACTTGGTTAAGACCTGGTCCAGTGCAAAAATAGTGAAGCAGGACGTACCTTCCCATACCCTCACTGTCCTATCCTCGCCGGAAGAGACGATATTGCCATTTGGAAGCACAGAAAGGCTGTACACGAAGGACGTGTGGCCCGAGAGACTGTAGATAAGATCTCCTCCGAGAGTCCAGACGCGAACTTCGCTATAACACGAGCGTCAGCGGGGCAGCGAGCCACGGTTCACAATCAAACCCGCACCTATCATTGGAGCAAGAGGCGAATCCTAGATCTGGCACGACTGCTAGTCCACGGACGGCATCTTGGTGACCTCGGAACGTCTGAACGGATTTGTGTTGCTTCCACAATCGAATAGTCTTGTCCGCAGAGCCTATCAAAGAAAATTCAACATCGGACCTCTGGAAACAACTATCGGAAGGAGCTCACCGGTGAGATACTGATCCTCATCCAAAGCCAACACCGCCCAAACCGAATACTCGTGTCCCTTCAAATCATACGCCAGCGAGAAATTCTTCCAAACTTTAGCTGTTCTTCGTGAACGTCCATCACGGTTTGCATACGGAAAATCGATATAGAGAACTCACTTATCCCAAGATCCTGAGATGATGGTGCCTGCGGCGTTCACATCCAACGTACAAACGTTCTCTGAATGCCCGAGCAGCGAATAGTCAGGATCGTTTCGAGGGTTTGCGAGGTTGAATATGTTGATCACGGTGTCCTGCCCTCCGGTAACGATATAGCCTGTTGAGAGCGAGCCATAATTTTAAGTGATCCGATGACGCGTGTAAAGGGACGGCGTCCTTACCCTTGGGTGCGTCATCTGTTGGTTGGATATAGGCCACAGAGTTCACATAGCGGGATCCAGCTTGCAGGGTATGGTCTGGGTTGAAGTCTTTGCCGTCCGTTGAAGATCGGTTCCATACAACCGCCTTTGTATCTCGAGAAACTGATAGGACAAGGTCGTTTGTGGGTGAGGCCACCCCTCGCACCTGCGCCGCAGATATCAGGATCAGTTGTTATACTCGGTAGCGATCTCTACGTGCAACTCACATCTGAACTATGGCGAAGTAGCGTCGCAGATAGCTTGTAAGGCATTTTGGATGGTGGTCGTCAAAGCCAGAGTCCCTCGAACGATGGAAATGGTATTGAGCAAGTCCGAGGAACGATTACGAATCCTGCCATTCCAAACATCATTTCTGCTTTTTGACCATTCAAAAGCTCAAACGTTGACATTTCACTGGAATTCTCTGGAACCATACATGATATTCGAAAGCAGTAATAATACAACAGCAATACAGCAAGTAATGTAAGAAAGAATGTGCACCACGCTAACGAACCCAAGGACGCAGTGGGATAGCTGTGATTGGGGGATACGGAGGTGTAGTCTATGCCATGCACCATTACTTCATCTCCTGCGAGTTCCTCCCAGCGACGCTCGTCAAGCCAATAAACATAACTGACGAAAAAAGAACCGAGAGGGGTGAGGAAAAAGGCAAAGAATTGGCCGGCTATATAAACCCGGACGGTCACATGATCCTAGTTTAGGGCAAGCTCCCGAACGTACGTCCGTTCACTCAGCAAGGTCGATCCCAAGGGCCAGGGAAATCTTCATCTTCTTCGAAGGTCGCTCCATATCGTCCGAGTCGGGTACTCGCTTTTGAATGGGTTCACGAATCGTCTGAATCTGCGTCTCTTCCTGTGTCTGTGTCTCAGCAAGTGGCTGGCGCGGGGCAATACGCCGATCGTTCTCGGTTCTGAACTTTCTCTGTTATAACCGCGCATCAATTAGAAATCAGAGTAAAGAAGGAGAAAAATGAAGAAAGCATACATAGTCGTCCAAACCAAGCATCCTGCTTTCTACCTCCTGCTCGGGAGTGAAATAATCTCTGTACTTCTGCTGCGATTTGAGATTCTTGTTGAATCCGTAGCGCGTCTTCTGTACGTTTTTCCTCGCTCTTGTTTTCTTATCCTTCCCCTTGGTCTTAGTCCCTCGAGTTTCAATGGTCATCCCGAATTGGTCGATTGTCGTGGTCAGCAATTGAATGAATCCTAAAAGTGATCGTGAGCGAAGTTGTCTGCAGGAGTCGGCTGAATCGCCACCTTCTTCCTGGAGCTGTTTCAAAAGTTGGCGTGCGAGGGAAGTGTTACCATCTGGATATGCCAAGTTGAGGATACAGTGCACTGCTGATCATTTGAACGTCATACCAAAGGATTTAGCAAAATCCACGGGAGTGATAGCCTTTGAATTCTCCGCGACTTTGATCGCACGTCTATATAAACCGGGCCCAGTCAGACACACCATGAGGACGAGACGAAGACAGGGCATACCTGAAAGTCACGAAATCTCTATACTTCTCCATGATCCTCGGATAGAGACACTCCTTGATTATCATCCAAGATACGACGTCCGCCTTGAGCCGGCAGTCGAAGCAAATGAATTTAGCCGGCATTCTTGGATCATCCGTTGAATGAAAGCTAGACGGTTCAGTCTGTCAATGGCGTTATATCAAAGTAGAAAGCGCCTTACCCCATGCACCACACATGATACCATCTACCGCACCCACCTTCGCAAAAGCAGGTCTCGTCTTCTTCCTACATGATATCAGTCAGTTTAAAGAGGGAACCATCTTCCAACTGCACTTACTTTGATACTGCAATCACACTCGAGGCCGACGTCTTTGACAGGACCCGGCGGTGCGACAGCCACTAGGGAAGAAGCTCGACTTTCGATAGGGTCGGTCGTCGGAGCATTGGGAGCCTTCGGACTGAACGACTGGATAGAATCTATCATCTGAGAATCTACGTCGTCCACCTGCGTCTCGAGATCTGAAATCCCATTAAGTAAAAGTGAGCGATACTTGGCATGGCCGGACTTACTGAGCATTTCCATGTCTTGATGTATCGACTCTTGACGCTGATGAAGCCGGGCAGACTTGCTTTGGCTGTACTGGACGATAGGGCTTGGAGGGACNACTAGACATGGGAGACTCCAATTCCATGGCGAGGTTAGACGGCGGAAGACTAGCGGCAGCAGGTAGAGCTTTTTGCGGTTGCTTGTCAAGATTGAAGGTAAACGATGCATGAGTCTGACCCTCCAGTGAGAGCGGCTGCGTCTCTAGAAGAGGTTGAGTTTCCGCCAACGGCATTCCTTTCAGTTTCTCTTCTTCGTTCTAAAAGGACCTTCAGAGACGGCCGAGTGTATTTAATTTGATTTTACTTACCATGTCCTTCAATCGCGTCGGGATTTGTTCAGACATCCCAGCAAATTGGGCCTCTTGCTGAGTTTCGGTAGGCAAAGCTTGCACCGGCATAGTTTCAATTTCTCCGTCTTTGTTTCTCATTCCTAGCGGAACGTAAGGCACGAAAACGCCGTCGGCGGTCTTCACATAGTCGGGGTCGTCTTCACCGTCGGCGTCGGCATCGCAGATATCGACATCTTGCTCAGTTGACCAAACAAGACTCCTTGCGTGCGCATCTTCCTGTTGCTCTTCAGCCTGTCTGGCGGATACGAGTGCCTCTTCTTTGGGTGTAAGCCGAGGTCGTTCCATCCCTTTGATAGCAGCACCGGGTACGGTTCCAGTGAACGGAAGATTGTCATCTTTGGCGGGCCCAGGAAGATAGGTGGCAATTGAAGTAACCTTGACATTGACGCTAGGAACATACTGCTTCAGCGATTCAGTCAAATTCGAGGAACCTTAGACATACGAGTGGTATCCGCAATTCACGGTTCCTACGCTGAATCGATCTGGTACTTCCTCGAGGTTATGGGTCATAAAATACCACCTGTCCTTCTGTTCGTCCCCAGCTTGAAAATTGGGAGGCTCGTAATCAGCGGGCACTTCGTCGGTGTAAAAGAGTTTGAATGTTGCAAAACGACGCCCTAGGTCGTGACTCTGCTAAGGCAACGATCATGAGCGATAGGTATGACGCGACGTACGAGGGAGTTCTTCCATGTGAGTAATAGCCTGGATTAAAGTTTTGATCATAGTCTAGTTCGAAGCGTCAGAGAGTGGATTTAAGGATAAAGAAGATTGGCACCTTTACGCTCTTTCTAACTTCACGCATTGTTGGAACCCTGCCCATCTGTATCGCCTCCGCAACAGGGTCAACAGGCCTTTTGCTACCATCGATCGACATTCTCTGCAGGTCTTCACCAAGTGACATGATTGGAATGGCTGCGTCCGTCCCTGGAATGGTGTGGTACTTTTGTTGATATCAGACCATGAGTAGATGCGAAAATCGAACGGAAAGCGACTCACTTTGAAATTGAATGTATATGCCTCAACGATACTGTGGCAGATGTCAGTGGGTGAGACTGCACGAGCAGGGGAAGAAATACTTTGTCGGGTCGTTGTTGTCCTATAGCATATACTTGAGTCGCAGTGAATGCGGATTGGAGGAGGAGCGTACCAAGTAAATGGCAAAAATGAAGCTACGAAGATATCGCTTCTGTAGAGCGTCGAATATGCCATTTTCCTAGACCAGCCATTTTCGGTGAGAGTCCTATATGCCATATCAACACGACGCACCAAATAATTCAAGAGGCGGTCTGCCTCTTCGGTATACCCCCTCGTCAAGGTCTAGGCGGCATATAAGATATGTGAGACATAAACAAGAGGCGCCTACCATGATGTGCATCCCACTGGCCCGAGTCCGCGTAGATGGACTTTGGGGCGTTCCATCAGTCTCAGAAGCAGAAGGCATGAAGGAATCATCAGCCGTCGTCAAATGACCTATGTGTGTTAGAGAGAACCCGCGAGATCCTCGTCAATATGCAGCGTACTCTTTGAGAAATTATCTTCAGGAAGCAGGTTCCTGTGACCAAGTTGTGTGAGTCGAGTGGGTATATGCGCCATATTGGGTACGACATACCTGAGATACATGATACAGGACAGCCCAGCTCGCAACAGGGTCTGGACAGCAGCGAGGCTCTGGGATCTGGTAACGAGCTGAGTGCTGGCCGCATTGGCCTGGCCAACTCCGGGCATCGTAGAAGGTGGTCAGGGAGAAGGGAGGGAGAAAGAGAAATAGCTGGGGACCCAGAATTTTGAAATCCGGCAAAATTGCCCNTAACAGACGCGTCTCTGCAAATTACTGTCACATGATCGAGTCGAAGGGCAGGGCAGAAAGAACAATATCTTTGGAAATTGGTGTCTACATACATGCGACGAATAGACCAGAAATACCACACAGCACGGCGTCAATGTCCATCTGAAGCCTCTGATATTGCGGACATGTAGATGGCAATGAGCTTGGCCGCTGCGGGCTGAAGTGCGGAGGTGTGAAGGATGTTCAGACTTCAAGCTCTCCTTCAAGGCTGGGTACTTTGTGCATATCACGTTTGCCCGGAACCAATGATAGCCCCGACTCGAGACTCGAACTTTTCGCTTCGTATCGGCATTTCTGGTGTGTGGAAAGGATTCTTCATGACGGCATCAGAGTAGGCCTCGTAGATTCGTTGAAGAATATGTTCGGCAATGGTTTCGTTCAAGGATGTCAAGAGCACGAATTTTGTCCCTGTAAATTGCTCAGAGAAGGGCCTGGAGCGCAGCTTGGGAGGCACGTACCGGTTACTGTGAGGAAGATCGTCATCTTGAACGTTTCGCCCTCAATTACATTGGCCCCCGAACTGGACTCTGTCGGCGATAGCCTGCTCGTGATTGCATGTATGCCGTGGAGTGTACCGGCCAATACCAAGTATTCGTTAGATGTGAGTTGCGCTAGCCCCTCTAGAGATTTCCGTTCAGTCGAATATCGCTGCCATGGCAAGTGGTTTCCGCACCTGCAAAGTTTCTCTGGTAAACCAGACCACCGGCCTTGTTGATGATCTGGGGCTAGTGCATGAGCGGTTGGCGAGGCTGGGTCGACGAGATTCCGTACCCACAGACCGAATATCGCCATGGCCAACGACGGGCTGTGATTGAGATGATGATGGCAAGAGGACAAGCCGATATCACCTTGGATGCAGGTTCAGCTTCTCAGGCTGATTACGCGACTGCCGAACACGTCGTTTGCTTCTCTACCCATTACATTCATTACTCTGGCAAGCGTCTGATCGGCCATGGTCTTGCCATCCTCGCTATGGTGGCTTATTTCCTGGACTTGGATCATTTCTCTGCCTGCAAACTCATGGCAGGCTTCTCTCGGAGAGCGCTCCCTGCCATCACTGTCGCCGGACGATATTTCGATACTCGTCACGACCCCGGATCCCGTCAAGAATGTTGACCCGTCCAACCCCAACTCACATTTGTCCAAAATCCTCATACCACGACCACGTACGCCTTCACAACCTTGACCTTATAGCACCCAATATTGACTTGCACCGCAGCCGATTCCGCAAATAACACACAGGTCCGGCAGTATATAGTCAAGACCCTGAAGGACCTCAATTGGCATATCGAGGAGGATGCGTTCACCGACAACACACCCTATGGTCCCAAGAAATTTACCAATATAATTGCGACAAAAGACCCCAAGGCCTCAAGTCGCGTCGTAGTCGCCGCCCATTTCGACAGCAAGTTCTTCCCCGACTATCCTGCAAACCAGGTGTGTGCATGGATACGGATGCTGTGTTTGATGTTGTTCTAAGCAAACCTCATCACAGTTTGTTGGTGCGACCGACTCGGCAGCGCCTTGCGCTATGATGCTGGACTTGGCCGAGGCTTTGAACCCTTTGCTGGAGAAGAGACTCTCGCGCCTGGAGGAAGGAGAAGACGACGATGACGACGACGACGACGATATCGGGGACATGACTCTGCAACTGATTTTCTTTGACGGGGAGGAAGCTTTCAAAGATTGGACGGATGTAGATTCGATTTATGGAGCCAGGTGAGGATCTATGACATCTTGAAAGACTTATACTCATTCAAGGTAGACATCTTGCTGCGAAATGGGAGTCCACATACGTCCAAACGCACGCGAAACGGCGCCTATTTGGAGATATTGCTACTGAACTGTCTGGCATTGAACATCTTATTCTTCTTGACCTCCTTGGCGCCCCTCACCCGAGCCTTCGCTCGTTCTTCCTCGACACTGCCTGGCTTTTCGACGCACTGGTGCACGCTGAAAAGAGACTGGGTGACAGTGGCGCCTTTGCCTATGGCGAAGAGCAATCCATGGCGCCAGGGGAGTGGAAGAGTTACTTTAGACCTCGGACCAGCAATCTATTGAACATGGGATTTATTGGGGACGACCATGCTCCTTTCTTGCACCGAGGAGTACCCATCCTTCATTTAATCGCGGAGCCATTCCCCCGAGTATGGCATACCCTAAGGGTGAGTCTGCACAAACCTCCGCCTAGCACCAGCCTAACCGCGAATTAGGATGATGCCAGTGCACTAGATATTCCAACCATGCGGCGGTGGAACCTGATGCTTCGAGTATTCATGTCAGAGTATCTGCATTTGCAGCCGAAGGACCACAAGAGATCATCGGACGATGTGCTTGTCGCGAAGTCGGCATCGGAATTGGTGCGTGCCATTTTTAGCCTTGCGTCCGACCGTGCTCTGACTACCAGCACCATTTCGATTAGTAGTTGTTGTAATTTATGTATTTATACACTTCTACACCGTTATCTAGACTCAGAATCGGACGAGCTGCTTCATGGATTTGATTAAGGCTGATGAATCGGTCGCTTCCTGGAAGACAGAGTTAGCAGGAGACCTGGAAATCTCGATCACTAATAGTACTTGCATGAGCATTGCGTTTTGTATCGTCCAGTTTTTTTTCTGACGCTTCGAGAGATTTGATTTAGAGAGGCTTCTCTTTTGTGCTGGTTGGTTTGACCTATAGCAGATATATTGACTTCTATCCGTTGAGTTGACGAAGGAGACGAGCTCACTCATTTTGCTGGCAGCATTCAATCTCTCAGCGCGTCTATGTCCAAGGTCTTCAAGCATCGGTGGGTACAACGCGATGAGAGTTTCAAATACACTCTAAATAGCGAACTTCAGCTTTGTATTCAACCCAAAACGAGTTACTCATACCTCTTGGGCTTCCAACAACGGTTCATATGCAGCGAGGTGCTTTTCGAACGCCACTTGCTTGGATCTGTGGTCTTCCAACCTTGCTTTCGCCTCCTCCCTGCTTAGTCAGTTGGTAAACATAGACTGTCGTATGCATCCGAAAAGTCACTTGCAGAAAGCTGACGCCTTGCTTGACGATGCTCTCGCTTTGCTTCCGCGCCTCCGCATATAAGGTGCTTTTTCTGTCTTTTTGGGCCGTCTTGCCTTGGAAAGATCGGGAAATTAGCTTGTTGCACGAGTACACCTCGAGAGGGACGTAATATAGCTCACCGCTTGCTCCTCGAGTTACTCTCGTCTTGCTTTCCTTGGGTCTCCGGAGGAGCCTCAATATCATACGATAGGATTCGGGAAGTCTAGTCACACACATACCTCCCATATTCCTCAATAAAATCTTCGGCAATTTGTATCTTCTTTGACATTTTGCAGGCGCTCTTTCGAAGGCCGGGCTGGATGGGAAGCTATTGGTGATTTGGCGCTGAAATCGAGCGCCTAGATTTGGGGCCTTTGTTTACGCGTTGTTTGTGCGATCAGGGGAGCTCGGCTCGGAAGGTCGGGAGCCGCTCCTGCCAAAAGCTCCTTTGGTGTGCACCTCCGTCATCGCCAGCGGCTACAACCATATACACAGCACTCTGCTTGAAGTCGAACTCAAGAATTGATACCTCAAGCGACGTTCTATAATTTAATATCATAGGCATGGATTGGTATGTTTCAAAGCGCTTGCAGAAACTATAAGCATCTGACATGTTCTTAGCCTTGAACTTAAGATCCACCAGCGGGTTCTCTCTGACCTAGCTGCCAATAATGGCGCATCGCCGTCAACGATAACACAGAGGAAGGAGCTGATTGCTTCTAAGGTCCAAACCAGGATCGTCGATGATGTTCAAGAAAGCACAGAAACAGATGCGGAGTCGGACGTCAACGAGGAGGAGCGAGTTTACATGGTGCGCTGTCAATCGCCTAATGTTCTCGGATGTAAATCGTACTCATTTTATTCCAAGACTGCCTCCCGTGTGCAATGCAACGTTGCGTTTGGAGAGCTGGTCGTCAATTTCTCCACCCCCGAAACCGGGCCTTCGCTGGACAAAGTTATAACCGCCCTGCTCGACATTCTTCGAGACATACCTTTCATTGACTTCGACCCCTCTTTGTCTTGGGAAGACTGGGCATTGCCAGATCAACTAGTGTTTTCAACAGTCTCTGCACTGCTTCGATTGTCAAACGACCACCCTACTCTCGTCGAACAAGCTGTTTCCGCGATTCTCAAGTTTGTCTCTCAAACCGTCCAGAACATCACCCGTTCCTCATGTAAGTTGCTTTCTTGCTATGATAGAACGCTCGTCTCATGGCCATAGCCTTGAATATCTTAACTCAGCTCTACCCTGCTGTCCATGGACTCTACCGTGCTATTAGCTCTACCTCCTACAACTGGACAGTCAAGCACTGGAATACGCTCACCCTGCACCTGCAAGACCTTTGCTCTCCATCCATAATCGAACGTCTCAACAGGCTCTTGATGGATATCATGCAGAAGGAGCACCCCGACAGCGACATCTTGCGATATGCCCATACTTTCCTGCGACGATACGTCGCCCAGGGTCGACCTCTTAGCGGCTATTTCATGGTTTGCTGCATCCTCGAAATCCAGTGGACCGTCCTCGCCCAAACTATGACTGCCCCCGTGGCAAGTCGTGCGTATGTCACCGAGGCCGCTGCCGCCAACAAAGCGTGGTCGGCTCTTTNCTAGAAACACTGCCTTGGAGCTGAACATCGACGATGAGGCCATAAAGCAGACAATCAGAGGTGCCATCGCATATGCTATGCAATGCTTCAGCGATCTTCTGGTCCAAATTGAGGAAATGGATACGGATCCCAACCTCGATACGTATGCATGGGAGACGATGTCCGAAAGTCTGGTATGCATCAGTCGTTTACGAGACCCGTGCGGTTCAGCTGACAATGATTCAGAAATTGGCGTCTATATGCTGCCTCGCGTTGCAAGAGCTCGATGGCACCCTGCAAAAGCGTATTCTGTTACTACTCAGCACTCAATCTCCTATCTCAGACAACCTGGTCCAAGAAGCTGCCCTGAAGGCGACCACTGTCCTAGTCCGAAGGTATGTGCCGCAGCTGTCAACTTATACCGTGCACAAAGGGCTCATTTATGTAGCTTCCCATCCATCGCATCTGATATGACAATTCATCTGAGGCGCTTTGTGACCTCTCCTCTTCCTATGTTCGAATATGAATTTGTTTCGGAAACGCGCGCTGCGCCTCCCCTTGCAGCTGCAGCCAAGTGTCTCGCGATCTGTATCGAGGTTCGTGCTTCCTAAATCAAGCCATGGAAAGTTGTGACGTTTTCGTTTTCGTTAGCTGACTCCTGGGGACGACCTGGTCATGTCGAACATGTATTCCCTGCTCAACTACATCGCGGCGACGAGCAAAGAGATCTACGATCCTAGTATCTTTGGCAATCCATCACAATCGGCAATGAACAACCGGGGCACGTTACACTCGCTGGAAGCTGGGTTGCGCGGACTGTCTGAAGACGAGAAGAGATTGATTGGAATTAGTACCATCTCCGTCGTTACCCGCCTTGCATTAGAGTTTCAGATGGAAGAGGTGAGCTTCGTTTCAGCTATCTGAAGCTACGACATCCTGATGTTTTCCAGGTCACGAGGCTGACAATATCCATGTTGTTGCAACGTCTCAGAGCCGCTGAGCCTACTGTCGAGGCTGCGATTGCTTATAACCTTGTTGACCTTGCATTGGCTGCGTCTCGATCGGCCTTCATAGACATTATCAAAGCTTTCTCTGCGATCAACCGTTCGGCAAACCCAGACGATCCTAGGTTCTCCAACAATATGGTAATCGTCTTCAATCCCTATGCTAATGATTTTTTGCTCATTTCTTCGAGGTATTGGCTGCGCAAACACGCCTGGCGCAAGAGCTTCATCGGCGTCCAGAGCTCTATGAGACCTACTTGGTTGAGTTGCTGAGTCTATTCGCCGACAAGGGTGTAGCAATTCAAAACCTCTCGATATCAAACCCGCATGTGAAGGTATGTACTAACACCCTCTTTAGACACGCCATACTGACCGCTGAACCTGTAGATTGACGATATGATTGAGCAACTGGCGTCTCTTTTACTCCCTATCGATGCCCTGCTGTCTCGCGACGACTTCCACCCAGAGAAAGAGCCGTCCAAAGAAATCATTAACCTCTTCAGAAACGCTTGGTTCCTGTGCGTTCTTTTCGACTTCCCTCGCATGGACGACAAGGAGAGTACTGCCATGGACTGGCTGCAACCGGCTCTTGCGCGGATCGCTCTAAAGACTCCTTCCATAGTGGTCGAGGAATCTCTCGATGCTATGGCTAGTGATGTCGAGTACAACTCAATCATCCGGCAAGAGTATGCGCATACGGTAGGAATTTGCATACATAGATCGCTGCAAGAGTGAAGCTGACATCGGGCAGGTTATCGCCAAACATCGCAGCCTCTTAGCAACATACAATCCGTTCAGGCCCGGGGATGTTCGCTATCTGTCGCCAGGTCAAGTCATCTTCGTTTTGACAATGCATGACATAGAAAGCATGCGGTCGGCTGCTGGGTGCCCCTCGTCCTTGGTCTCTTGGTTCATCAATGATAGCTTGAACAAGCAGCAAACCCTGAATGGCTGTATGGAAGCGGTGGTAGAGAAGGTGAGCTTTAAGCCAATCTACTTAAAGTTGTCTATACCGAATGATGCATCGACAGGTCATTCGGGGATGCGTCAACGACTTGAACGCTAAAGCAGCTCAGCAATCCCTTCCAAAGTACCTTTCAGGCGAGCTGCGGCGACTGGCAGTGTTGAGCACCCACCGAATTGCAAAAGTTCGGGAGGTCGCGTTGAAATATCTCAATCGTCTTATTACTTCCTTCCCATCCCTTATGTGCGACTTCCATCTGGTCTTCGCCCTATTGGAGGTTCTGACACTAGTGCAACGTGCTTGTGAAAATGAGTTCACTGACGAGGTACGCTCACACAGTCCAAAAACCAATTTACACTAATGATGTCCCTCAGTATAACCCGGTCTACGAATACCGCTCGGATCGCACCGACATCAAGCTTGAGCTAACCGACAGCTATCAAGTTCGGAACGAGATTCTGATTCTTCTCAAGCGAAACGCAAATTCTTGGTTGGAACTTGCTCTCAGTAGAGCCCCTATGGAGCTCCATTCGACTTTGCAGGTAAGCGCGCCTCATCTCTGATGTATCAGCCGATACCGACCACCCATTAGAAATATCTGTCAGTCAGTCAATCTTCAGCGGCTCTCGGCACATCGGAACTGGGAGCCTCTGTTGCTGAGCAGTTTGGGAAGACCATCGGCCAATTGAATCGGCACCTAGGTGCGCATCAGGGACTCCGCGAAAACTTTCGAAATTCTGACAAAAAACTAGTTTCCCTGTCTACCATATCTCAAACGTCTGTGGACATGGCCAAGAGCTTAGCAAGTCAGATCGCGATCAAGGGGTATTATGCAGGAGAAGCAGCTGGAATACGGCTTTCAACTTGTAGGCATTTCAACCTTTGTTCTCGTATCAGGTCTAATTCCGGGTTAGCTGAGGATGGTTTGACAAATCCACCCCCAGAAGATGCCCCTGCGATGGAATTACAGAAATTGGAAGAGGAGATGGCGAAGAACGAGCAAGATATCCGGACGAAGAAGAGCACCTTGACAATCCACGATCTTCGAAGATTGCTGTACCGATGCGCTGCCGCTCTCATCTCTCTCAAAGATGTTTGTCTAGTCCTCTGAATATAGCTCAACTCATACTAAAGCTGTTTTTTCTAGATCAACTATGAGCTTTTGCATCACCTGGTCTCCCTTCCCTTCGCTGTTGCCACACCTCTGGCAGTTTCGACCGCTATTGAAGTCTGGAGTTGGTTGATTGCAGAGAACCCTAATGTGGAGGTTGCGCTAACTACCGAGATTGTTTCGGCCTGGAATGGCTCAATAAACCGCGCCAGGGGCTTCTTCTCCCAGTCTTTGAGGTAAGAGCACTTCGCTTCCAAGCCACCTTCACTGTTGAAATTGGCCCACAGTTACCAGGACCCGTTCTACCATCCCATCGACTACAGTCCCACCAACAAAGATATTATTGACCGTGGCTGGGCTCACGCACGACGAATTCTGAAGCCTCATGCTTTGGTGATACAAATGCTCTTTACCCGGCTTCAGGCAGCTCGATATCATCGTCCGGCGGTCATGTTCTTGCTCCAAAACATTGTTTTGCGGTCTGCATATGCTTACAAGCTGATGAGGTGAGTCCGATTCCGTAGGCGCGATACACCGCTTGCTTACAAGCACTCGGTTCTCAAGTACACACGCGTTAGCACGGGAGCTTCGATTCTCATTCTTGTTGTTTGGATTTGAAACCCTCAAGAGCTCAGCGTTAGATGGATATTGCGAGAACTTACTCCGGGGTAGTCTCTATACTGCTGCATACTCGTGGTTCTCCGTACGGTCAAAGTGGGTTCTATCAAGCATCCTTGAATTATTTCATCATCTGAACTCTCCTTAGTTGGTCATATGGGGCGAGCCGCGTGCAAGTGGATGCAGACATCAAGGTCTGCTCTGAATTCTTGTCCTATCTCCACAACGATGCTGTCCGTGGAAATACCATGATCTCAAGCTTGGCACCTGGCCAACTTGGCTCCCGGTTCTCTTGTGAGTGTTTCTGTCACCCATCCTTGATCCTTCACTCAAAACCTAGTTAGTCTACTCCGAACGCCTGCGTGACCTTGCATTGCCCCTCAAGTTGCTTTGCGAGCACGAAATCTTCCGTCTTTGCGTCTGGAATAATCCTTTGAGCGAACCGAAGAAAGGCTCTGATGCACTGGGAACCACTGAAAGAACGATGCTGGATGTAAGTCGTTCTAAAGATTTCTTGTCACACCACTAACCCATTCGATAGAGCGCATGGTCATCGGCTGTGAGGACTATGTGGCAAATCGATCCAGCGATCGCTGTGTTCTTCGCAGAACGATTCCAGCATCTGAATGCCAAATCAGAGATCTTGAGACTCGTTCGTTCGAATACGGTGAATGTTTTAGACGTTCCCGAGGCCCTACCGCTGTTAGTTGGAGACCGCTTGGATCCCAACGTCCGCAGGGACTTGAAGGTAAATCCACATTCCTCCCTAGTGGAATTGAGCTAACAAACTATACTCTACTAGTATCTACTATTCTGGGCCCCTGTTCCTCCTGTCGTCGCCAACACGTATTTCGAGAAGCGGTACAACAGTGATCCTTTACTCTTGCAATACGCGCATCGCGTTCTCGCCCAACATCCTGTCGAATTAACGTTCTTCTTCATCCCACAAGTTGTTCAGGCCTTGAGATATGATGAGCTAGGTACGTTACTGCCCTTCTGATCTTTATATCCTCTGACCGTGATCTGGTACAGGCTACGTTGCACGATTCATTTTCGAGACAGCAAAGATTTCACAATTGTTCTGCCATCAAATCATCTGGAATATGAAAGCGAACTGCTACAAAGACGATGCTGCAGAGATTGTGAGACTCTTTCGTCTAGACTGTCCTCGTTGAAGTTGACGAGCTTGAGTACAGGAAGACCCCATGAAGCCTTCCCTCGATGCGATGATCGCCAAGGTGGTCAACTCCCTTTCGGGAGAAGCACGATCATTCTACGATCGCGAGTTCTCCTTCTTCAACGAGGTTACCTCCATCTCGGGCAAGTTGAAGCCATACATCAAAAAGACCAAGCCAGAGAAAAAGGTCAGAAATCAGTTGTGACGCGAAGATATAGCTTTGGCTCAATCCCCGTTCTTCGAAATGTACAGGCCAAAATCGATGAAGAAATGGCGAAGATCAACGTGGATGTCGGGGTTTATTTACCAAGTAATCCTGATGGCGTTGTGGTCGACATCGACAAGAAATCCGGTCGTCCTCTTCAGAGTCATGCAAAGGCGAGAGCAGCAATATCACTACTAATGCGCTGGCTGACGAGATCTTCCTCAGGCCCCCTTCATGGCAACGTTCAAAGTTCGAAAAGAACGTATTGTCGTCAAATCGGACCCCGATTCGGTCTTGGATGGAGATGGAGGAGGTGTCGAGATTGTGGAAGAATACGATGTCTGGCAGCAGGCTATCTTCAAAGTCGGGGATGACTGTCGGCAAGACGTGTTGGCCTTGCAAGTTATTGCCATGTTCAAGAACATCTTTGAGTCGGTCGGGATCACACTCTACCTTTTCCCTTACCGCGTTACCGCAACCGCTCCGGGAGTGAGTCTCGACGTTCTGTATCCTATTCCATCAGGCTGATTAGGCTCAGTGTGGTGTGATTGATGTGGTCCCGAATTCAACTTCACGAGATGAAATGGGAAGATCCAAAGTCAACGATCTGCTCGACTTCTTCGTTGCGAAATATGGCAGTCAAGATACTCTTTCCTTCCAGAAAGCCAGGCTCAATTTCATCCAATCAATGGCAGCTTATTCCGTTGCATGCTACATTCTTCAAATCAAGGACCGTCACAACGGGAACATCATGATCGACGGCGAGGGGCATATCGTACATATAGGTATGTACCAGCGACTTCCCAATATCGCAATCGCTGACGTTTCCTTGATAGATTTCGGGTTCTTGTTCGACATAGATAAGTTGTTCATTTTGTCTATCCGATAACATGTGGATTGATTAGCTTGCCTTGTTTCGACCATTACGACCCGGAGTGAGTTTCAGTCGTGTAGCTTCTCGGGTAAAATGCTGACTGCGAGTAGGGTGTTAAATTTGAACCGAACTCCTTCAAGCTCAACCATGAGATGGTCCTGTTGATGGGCGGGCGATACTCTCAAGGATACCAGCTCTTCCAAAACCTAACCGTCAAGGCTTTCCTCGCAATACGACCTTTCGCGGACCAAATTGTGGACACTGTGCAGCTGATGCTCGACACGGGCCTGCCATCCTTCAAAGGCGAGGGCACCATCCGGAGGTTAAGAGACCGATTTGCTTTGGGCTTGAACGAACGCCAGGCTGCCGACTACATGATGGGGATAATTCGTAACGCCCACGAGAATGTCCGGAGTACTGCGTATGATGAATTCCAACGGGTGAGTTCGCCTTTTGGAATCAGTAGTTTTCACCAACTGATTGTTGCTGGCTTTAGTTGCAAAATGGTATGTTTGTGGAATCAGCTTTTAGACGCTTTACTAACAAAGTCCTTCCTAGGTATTCCATACAAGTAGACTCATTAGCCCTGTTTTCTTTCCTTGTCATTATTCCCTAATGGACAATTTAGTGTTTCTTGGTTGAGTTGACTTCGATGTGGCTCAGTGACATTGACAATTTGTTCGTGCATTTCCTGGGCACCAGTCCGAGGTAGCTCCTAAATGTAAGGCAGGACTACAATCAGTAAGGCACTATAGCCAAGTGGTTACGGCGATGCACTCGAATCGCGATAGCGAGTTGATATGCATTCCTCTTTGAGGGCGCAGGTTCAAATCCTGCTGGTGTCGGGTTCTTTTTCTGCTGAGGTCCCACCTTCAATTCGTTAATGATGTAACTAACCTTTTTTTTGTTACAAGGGGGCTAAACAACACTTGCATTAACAAGAGTGAAAGCTACATCACCGGCACTATCGAGCCATGCTACTACCTCTAACGTTAATAGTGGTCCCCTGACAGGGGCAGGAAGTGGCTTGTTGGCCAAGGCGCCCAAAAACGGTTGCAGCCGTTGGCATAGTTGCCTACTTACTTCCAGGTCATCCAGATATGCAGGTAAATTTAGGTCTTGGAAAAGAAATGCCTGTGGTCCATGTTCAGGTAAGCGTGATGCATCGAAACGAAAACATGAGAATGTACCTTTTCCGAGACGCTGACTAGAACGCGGTTGACATCCTTGTCCTCCACTGTCAACCACAAGTTGGAGCGTGGTTCTAGTGCCTCATCAGTTTCGCATTCGAGGCACATCTTTTCCACATTCCTGAGCCTACACGCGGTTTTGAGTTAGAGAATCGACTATTAATCGGTGCGATGAGGACGTACTGTCGTTTGCAAGTGTTGCACCATAGGAAAATGGCCTCGTTGAGGTTTTTTGGTTCGTATGAAACCACATGACCCCGCACCCTGTATTTTTCGGGGAAAACTTTCAGATCGAGGATTTCTTGGAAGGTGCTGTCGGCCAGTGCAGGTTTGAAGAGGGCTTCTTTCCGCCTACATGTCATTAGGTTATCTTTACCCTTTGTATGCCTATGAATGAGAGGCACTCACTTGAATAGATCCTGAAGAAACTTGTTTTCTTTGTTCTTTGGGTTCAGCTTTTCCATCAAGTCTTGATTACCTCCCACAATACCGATGACACGGCCGCTTTCTCTGTCTAGCCGAAGTCGCATCTTGTTGAATCGACAAAAGTCTCCCGGCTTGACGAACTTGGCGATAAGGCTTTGACCCTCTGAGAGGATGAATTTGACAACCCGGGTTTCCAATCCCTTCGCCCACGGAGCTCTGGAGGGTATACGCGCAAAATCGTCCCTGGAAGTGTAGTCGGTGCAGTATACCATCGATGCTTTGCCTTCATGATGCTCGGTGTGGAGGACCTAGCGCACCGTCAGCAGGAGAAGAGAGAAAGGTATAAGAGTGTAGGAGCCTACCTCTACAGTACAATGGAAGGGCTTGTCCAGCGATACATTTTGTAGGAGCTTGTCTTCGACCTTCTCTGGGACGTAGCCAGTTTCCGATTGCCAAGCCTTCCGCCGCCTACTGCACGTTCAGCTTCAACGTCTCGATAAAGAGATAGCACGCACTCAAGAAGCGATTTAAAATGCACTGAATCGTCCTTTGCCTCATCCAGAAGAACCTGTTTCGGTTCTACTGATTTGCCTTCGAGATAGCCTGCAGTGTTCAATCTTATCCGAATGTTGTTGAGGAGGTAGAAAGTTTGTTCCTTCATTTTCAGACCCTCGTCGGCAGCACCATCCCACATCTCGATTCGGAATACATAAGGTACCAGCTGGGGTGGGCACCAGTCAGCTTGAGGAGGGAACGCAAGGGGATTCTTCGTGTAATCCGTGACCCATAGCGTAAAAACGCCATTCTCATTGGAGAATCCGCGCAGCACCTGTGGAATGCATATGAAGAGTCCGTCCTATGAAGAGATATCGTCGCACATACCTCTACAGTGCAGTTGAAATATTCATCGGAAAGCTCTGGGCCGGGAGGCCTCAATTCCTCTACGAGTCTATGACAACGCCGTCGAGTCCCGTAATAGACAGGCATGACCCGTGTTCTTTCGGCCTCTTCCTGCTCTTTCCTGTCAATTTCCAAGTACAAGTCTAGCAACTTTTCACAGTAGGCGACATCGCTTGGTATTGGAGAATAAAACGGGCTAGAAACAGCCGACCGGTGATTATCTGGTGACAGATTAGCTCCATAATACAGCTCTCTCTTATCCTTGGAGAAAATGGCCCAAGTGTATCGATTGGTTTGGCCAACGGCCATGAGGGTGCCTCTATAATCGCTCGGCTGTCGTATATCAACCACCATAAATTGTGCGTGAGAAAAAGCCGACTTACCACGACCTTCTTGAGGATGATAATATCGCCAAGTTCGGGATCCGGAAGAAGATGCTCGTCTCGAGAGAAAAGATTGCATTTTAAACCTCGTCTCCAATTAGAGGAGTCGAGGTTCGTGCAATCGGCTATCCGGATGGATCTCAGATAATCTGTTGATATGAGAAGTTAACAAGAGAACAAGTCTGAGCGTCAACGCAGAATGCACTAACCTCCAGTTCCCCCTCTTGACCGCGTGGCTGCGTCTACTTGAAGGACAACCCCTATCAAACTGATTTCTTGTTTTGCCTTACTCTCCACGGAGCCAAGCTCTGTGTACCCTCCAGGGGGTCGTAGCAAGGGAGTGGGGTTGCTTAGGGAGGCGTCCTTCACGGAGGTTTCTTCCAAAGGTTGGTTGGGAGCCTTGCTGTCTAATAGACCAGCTTCTTTTAGAATCTTTCCATCGTCAAGCTTTGCCGGCTCTTGTTTGACTGGTGGTACCAGAGACTCGTGGCGGACGGGAGTTTCCGAGATAATCTTCTTTTCGTGTTCTGCCGAGGGCCTCTTCAGCCTACGCCTTTGGTTCTTCGACAGACCAGCGGCAGGATTGGGACCAGGGGGAGCGATTGCAGCTGGAGGCTCTGTTTTAGGGGCTGCTTGGGGAACGGCTTCCACTGGTTTAGATTTGGGAGCTATGGGGACAATGTCAGGGACCCGATTGACGGCCTTCTCTAAAACAACATACGCACCAACGAACGCATTTATTTCCGCAAATTTGTCTTCCCGCTTGCCGAACCTAATATGAAAACCCTCTGTAAACATGAGCTTGACCGCAAGCCCATGCTTGTAAGTCCCGTGCTTCTCAATCCTTGCTCCCTTGAGAAACAAGCGCAGCTGGTCTCCGACCTTCAGGGGGTCCAGTGTCTCTAGGTGCAATTTTGACAGGAAAACGTCGAGTATGTCTTCTCTGGCAGCGGTGTCGACGCCCATAGGCACCAGTTCAAGCTGGAATTTCGATCCAATGTCGATGATTGTCTTGACGACCCCGGCGATATAGCCGGGTGGTCTGTCGATCTTGGTCTTGCTCAACAGGTAATTGAAGTAGCGACGCTCGCCGAAAACCTTATCGACATCGCCCGGCTTCTTGGACGTCGACAGGTTGGGATCTATCTTCGGTCGTTTGGCATTGGTGAGTTCCTCTGGGGCGCGGCGCTTCATGAATGCGAAAACTGAAGAGGTGGTCGTCAAAGATGAAAAAGTAATCAACGTCACAATTCACCGGCACGCGTGACATCGCTAAACGCGAGATGTAACGGTCATGTGACCGTTTCGAGCGGCTAATTCCCGCGCTAATTATGAGGATCTAGGTTGATTTAGGGGGACTCTCAGCTGGGAATATGTTCTAGCAGAAAAGAGGGGAAAGAAATAGAGGAGAGGCTGGAAGGGAACGACGGAGGCTACTACTACTGAAGGAAATCGACTGAAACTCCCACGAGTGGTCAGACTGGATGCCAGAAGGTGGTAGACGAGGAAGAGCAAGAAGAGGAGGAAGAGGACGAGCCCGACTCTGCGGTTGGAGCTCTATCTTATCCATCGATTTATTCATGAATGACTATTTTTCTCAGCAGATGTTAAGAGAATCCGGGTTCTCGTACCTTCCCCACTGTTTGACACTGCATTGGAATAGATTTCAATCAAGAGGTGCGAAGATCGCCTTCAGAGTCCGGTCTATGACCCTCCCAATAGAGATTGCCTTCCATCTGCTGACTGGAGGGTGACATACGTTGGTAAGGCTCTGCGGGTGGCTGCTTTGTCGCCGAGTCACAACAACGAGCCTTCACGGCAGCGTATGACTCACAGGAAATGCCCAGGTGGGTCTGGCCGAAGGAGATTGTATTCGCCTCGTTGGATCAAAACATTCCGTTTCATCGCTTTCATAATTACAGCACCTCAATAATAAGACTTACACTGCATCGATGTCTATCTCAACAGGAATACTGCATGCTTCGCTACCACTTTGGGGAAGCAGTGACTCGACATGTCCCCTCAGCCCATCTGNTCTAAAAAGGTCGTGACGGAGTCACTCCTCCAGAGGATTTGCATAAATAGAGAGTGACACTGTCACGGTCACTTCCCAGGTCCCTCCAACTGCTGCTATGAGTAGACTCAGTAGAGAGACCGATTTCGAGGCCCTTCGCACAAGGCTACGCGCCCATTGCGTCTACCTCGCCGACCCTGATATCCTGGAGCGGCTCGAATGGTTCGAGACGCAAGACTTCGACCAAGTTGTTCTCAAGGAGGACGTAGACAAGTTCATTGAGGATGGTGCTCCTCGAAACAACCCACCCCAACCCGCACCCTTGGCGGGCATCTTCCGCCTCTCCCGCGAACACGGTTTCTTCATGCGAGCATGCGGTTGCTGGGGACTCGGTGCATCCTCGGTTGATCAGTCCTTCGCGAAAACAAGGCCTTCCGCGTGCACCGAAGATCCTGGCATCCCAGAATTGGAGGGTGACTATCCGAGGAGTTGGGAGAATGTCGCTGAGCTGTCGAGAGAGTGGTACCGGTCTCGGGGGCAGGACGAGGCTCAGGTGACCAGGTCCTGCGGGGTAATTGATTGGAAGAAACCAGGACCCAGTCCGGCAGATGGATTCAAGATAGGTCGTCGGGTGTTTGAGGTGAGTGTCCCCTCGATTCATGCCTTGTGCGAGGTTTGGGTGCTGATTACGCTCTAGGAACGAAGCCCCGAGAGCCTTGCGAGTTTCCAAGATCATGGACCACGGTTCAGCATCGAGAACTGGCCCGTCAATACTGCGGCTCAAGCAGAGCTCGACAAAATCAAGAGTACGCATATCGCACATCCAATACCCGCCTACTATCCGGCTCCGGATAACAACTTGATTCCTCCCGACCGGTATTGGGATGACCTTCGAGGGGCCATTGTGCGCTTGGAGTTCCATCTCAATCACTGGTTCATTCGCGGTAGACACATCTTCACCGCAGATATAATGAGGATGAAGGTCCTCGTTCCACCAAAGCTGCTGCCTCCTAGTCCCAGCAGATTAAGAAGTGTTCCAATTGGGGACGACTTTCCGGGAGAGGATAGACGGTCCCCCAGGCGGCAAGCGGCTATGAGTAGCTCACACGCCAACGTTCCTCAGTCAAATGCCCAGGCGGGTTCCTCGTCACGCAACAGGACCGACGCGACACCAGGCACGAAGAAAACCTCGGTGAAAACTGAGTCCGTCAAGCGGCGGGCAACTTCGAGTAGCACCTACTCCAACGTTCCTCATGATCAGCCGAATCGATCTCTTCAGGCAGGTCCATCGTCATCCAACAACACCAACGCGACGAAGGAAACCCCTAAAAAGGCCAAGGGGATTCGAGGGTTGTTCCGAAAGGGATGCTAGGAACATATCTGTATGAGCAATGTCAGAATAATTCCAGAACTAATATGTACGAATATTAAATTAAAGGTGAAAGGGAAAAAAAAAAGAGAGAACCGGTGGGATCCAGGTCGCGGTGGCCAAAGGGAAGGTGCTGTAATCCTTGAGATTGACCTTCATGCATCATGGGCGTGTTTATCACTGACATCATCGCCATTGCACGCCCGATTTGAATGTCTCGCTGACCCCACACATTCTCGACTTCTCTGCTACCTCTCATCAGCGACCTCGGTAAGCCATGGCTCGTAGTAGGTTCGGTGCTAGTAGTCCCCTTCTGTAGTGAGTTCTTCTACCGCTATTTCTTTCAACCACGCCGAATCATACTTAGAGCCCAGAGTTGTTGCTGAAGCAAGGAATAAGGGGTGGCATTGCCACCCCACCACTACAAATCGACTAGTACTACAATCGGTGTATACTATTGCACCAGTCCGGCAGGGCCAGGTGGATGCAAACGCAATGGCCACAACTGAAAATGAAGAGCAGATTTGCAGGGACTGCCCAGTCCCACAACCAGACTAATCTTCGGAAGGCTCATTTTGACAGCCATCCTCTTCAATAGGATTTACTGGCTGTCGACAAATGAGTTGACAGTTGACCCTAAGTGGTAGGAAAACCTCACCGTAACACAAAATCGCAGCTGCTTGGCTCCGAGTCTCCGGTAGCCAGGATCTTGCATGCGGCCAGATGATTCATCTGCTTGCAGGGTAATGTGGGAGCCAGGGGGGAAGAAGGGAGCAAGGTGGCTTTCAATACAACCCCTGTTGCAGCGGCGTCGCCTGTAGAGGGAGAGGGAATTGAGAGGGATTCCTTCGATAGGGGGACGCGCCACATTTGTTGAGCGGCTGAGGAACTGCGGGAAAATGAAGACTGTAGGCGGATTCCAAGGCTTTCGCAGAGAGCACCACTTACTCCTTCCTGTGCCTGAACGAGTAGTTCGAGGCTCGCGTCTGGCAAGCGCACTGCCTCTGCTATGTCCACTGACATATAACAGCACTTGTCACCGGGGGCTAGACAGAATGTTGCAGTCTTGAATGGTCGCGGGTGAGTAAGAAGGTAGGCGAACCCCATCTTGAGTCCCTTAGCAGTAGGTTCAGCACCGAGTATCGGTTCTCCACCCGCATCGTAGTCGTAAAGATGAAACCTGGTAAGCGGTGCAGGTGGGGTGTCATCTTTGGTCCAGGATGGGACGAGGGAGTTGGAATAGAGCCAGTTGGCCCAGAGGTGGTCCAGCCTCGCGCTCATATTACAGTAACGATAGACCCAGTTCGCTGAAATTGCCGTCCAGGAATTTCTGTTTAGTTGTGGAGCCGTACAAATAAAGCTAATTTAGTTGGGGAATCGACGGCACCGTTGATACTACTTGATAGTTGAAAACGCAGCCCACTGAATTTGGAATAGCCTTGTTTGTACATTCCACAGCTAAACAAAAATCGTGAACGGAAAATTGGGCGAAGTGGGTCTATCGTTACTTAGGTAGCTGTAATATCCCCGACGCTGTTTAGATTTGCTGTCTGTCAAAGCGACGTTCAACCGCTTCTCGTCCCATCCAAGGAGATCTCGCCTGATCTCATCAACTGATCCTGATCTCGCCCCATCTTCTAAGTAAAATCGCGCTGACAGAATTTCGTCGCACCATTTCCTCTGCAGAAAAAAGGCCGCGGCGGCGGACAATTACCCTCACTACAGACGGTAATTTTTACACCGCGGCAGGATCGCGATGACTCCATGCTGATGGAACCCACCTATACCACGTCTCTTCTTGGTGCCCTATTCTAGTCTAAAGTGGACTTCCTGTTGTCATGTAGCTAAATATGGTCCGAGCCAGCCTCAACATTAAATAGACCCGTCATAATACAAGAAGTCCGAGATATAAAGCTAAAAGTCCAAGTCCAAGTCCAATGTCCATGATAATAAAGTTCCGTGAGAGCGACAAAGCAGCAGAGTTCTTCTGAGAGCCCGGTGGCGAAACATCCACCTGGGTCACAGTAGTTGGTGGCGTGTAAGGAATGGTAGTGTCCAACGAATAGGTTTGCATGTAGTCTGCAGTGTAAGTGGTTCCGTCGATTGTAGCGTGCATATCGACCGTTAGCTGCGCTCCAAAGTCTTCTATGTGCCCCGAGTAGAAAACGTAACCTGCGGCAGCTGGAATGGACGTGTTGAGAGACATGGTTATGTCCTGGTTGAGCGGTGCCTCGTATTTTGGCATAGCACTGTCAAATACGCTCATGTAGACCTGAGATGGTGATACCGAGCTCCTGACCTAGAGATTGATGAGATTCGGTACCAGAAAAGACAGGTTGCAGGGTACATACCGCAGATACCAGATGGAAAGCTCTGCTTGTCGACGTAGTCCCAGAAAGAGAGACGGACCCTTTCTCCGCTACGTAAAGCACATTGTCTTGATCCACTGGGTACGCATTCCCGTTGTTGTCGTAGGTGGTTGGTGTCGTTCCATCTGCTTCATCAACGGTGAACCAGAACTGGGATATTGACTCGTCTGGGTTGATCGGGACCACGAAACGATAGTGGGCAAAGTAATATCCCATTCGCATCGTAACAGGCGAAACATCAGGCTGGTCGGCGGCCTTGGAAGCCGGTAAGGACGATTTGGCGTGACCGTCGCATCCCTTGGCTGAACCGTACCTGTCGCACCAGAGGAGGGTCACCACACGCTTGCTGTTGACAGACGTGCCAATGGGTTGGAGTAACTTTGAGAACGGTCAGTGAGAAATCTTGAAAAGCGAAAAGGACCCATTGCTCACCCGAAGAGCGACTTTGAAAACAAGTTGACCACGCTCAATGGTCAACAGGGCGTCCGATGCCTTGACGGCAAGAAGGCTAACCTCTTCCAGGTTGACGCCGGCTGGGACCAGGTCAAGCATTCGCTCCAAGAGGCTTCCGCACGTCGAGTTGAACACCTCCGGATCTGCCAGTCTGCGCATGGTGGCGCCGCCGTCGCTCTCGAAAATTCGGCGGTCGGCTTGCAATGTCACATTCGGGGTTGTAACCAATGCGTTGACCGATTTGCCCTCCAGAAACTCGGTGACACTGGCAGAAATAGATCAGTTCGTTGCGCCTGAGCCATCCAGGAATAAAGGACATACACTGCGCTATCAAATTGTCTGGGGGTAGAATCGAAGAGCTCAAAGTTTGGAACCTCAGGATCAGTTCCTGGAGGAACGATGTCTGGATGGTCGCTGCTCCGTACGCCACCTATTGTGTGGCCGCAGGCAATCAAGCCAATCATTTCTTCAGGCGAAAAACCTTGCCGCTGGAACATCTGGGTATGAGTGGCAAGGTCTTGATGAGGTTCTGGTACTCCAGGACTATCAGCAACCAGTGCGTCGACACGACCGCCCCGGAAGCGCAATATTGGCCCGCCACATGAGGCTACAGCCAGGGTGGTGCCTACGGCAATAACATCGGCACCTGATAGAAAAGTTCACCGTTACTTCTCGCTTCTCTTCGAAACGATGAGGGAGCCGACATACGGGATAGATATTTGCTGGAAAAGGTGGAAAAGTCGTCGAGAGAGCGGACCATGCCTTCACCGCCATTCTGTAGACTATCAGTTGCCTGGCTTCCAAGGAATAGAATCCCCACTAACCTCCGCCCGATCAAGCTCGAATGCTATCGACGCGTCAAGACCGCCCGTTCCTTGCGATGCGTCATGGGTTGCACTATCATGGAATGCCTGGTTTTCATGTCAGCACCCTGCAAACATGGTACCGGAATGAGGGGGTAGAACGAACCAGACGTAGCCATTCTGCACCAATCGAAGCTCTTGTTGACCCTCTGTTTTTACAAGGGTGCTGCGTGGAGGCCAGGTTGGAGCCGTCAGATCTCCGGCCTTCGAATAATAGAGTTTCCAGGGCATCGTAACGAGGCGAAGGCCATTGGTACGCTTGCGCCAGGGCAATCGTAGCCAAGAAGACGGAGAAGCTGATGCGGCACATTGAATCAGAAAGATGAGGACTGGGAAAGAGCGGAAGGGATAGTAGGTTCTACGACTGCGATACAGTCGACATGAAAATTAGAGAAAAGGATGAGAATAGTCGGGGTCGTGGTTGTCGTCTGCGGGCTATAATAGCCTCCCCCGGCGGTCAGGGTCGTCTTGGCACTGCCGCCAACACACTTTTTCGTTTGACAGCCAGCAGGGAGCTTGCCTAAACCGATCAGCTCGGCCCCTGTTAGTGTCGAAACTCATCATTGCCATCGACCACCATGACCGAAAACGTATCTCTGCAGGCGGCGTACTCTGGTGCACTCAAAGCATTATCAAAGGTCATTGAGCTACCTCCCAGCTCACCCCAGAAACAAGTATGTATAGTCGTTGGGATCCCTATTGCTCGCGATCTGACAAGCATCTTAGCCATTAATAGCTCAAAGTCGGGAGGATCTCAAGACTGTCCATGCGCGTATTATCGAGCTATCGCTCTTCAGCCCCAACGAAACCGTAGAAGACATATCGACCAAGGACTTGATATACTTGTCGCTGCCCTATGCTCTCTCAGAGGCTCAGAGCCGAGTCCAGGCAGATAGCCGGAGCGCACGCCTGGAATCCTTGGATCAGACACAAGTGAGTCGCCGAGCTCTCCAATAACCGAGGAGAGCTGATTCCATTAGTCCAACAGCGATATATGAAGAGCTTCGTCTCTCTTCTCGAGAATTACAACATCGTCCCAGCTCCCGAGCGCGAACTGTTTGAAAAACAAGCATCTTCCATCCGCGACCCTGCCAAGAAGCGAGAACTCAAGATCAACCAGTTCAAGAAGGAGAAGGACCTCAAGAACAGGATACAGGCGAGTACAAACTATTTGATAATGCCGAGAGGACTTGTCTAACTTGTCGCAGACTCTTAGAAAACGCCGAGCTCAACAACCCGTTTCAGACGATCTCCCTTCAAACTTTGATTTGATTGAATCGCTCCTACCACCGCCGTCGGATGGCGAGGAAGAGAAAGAGCTTGATTCACAGTCAGATGAAGATCTCCGCGAAACTATTCTCCTGCTTCTCCGCCTTCTTTATGCGCAAGCTCAGGGCCAATTGGAAGGCCTGAGCCAGGAGGTAGAACTGCTCAAGATGGCTCCCCCTTCTCCAACACTTCACGCACAATCCTCTGGTCAAGACGAACGAACAAAGGCTCGCGAGGAGGAAGCCAGTATGTGGCGATTGGATCCAACGCCAGCGCAGGGTGGCCCCGATGGGAAAGGCCCACTCCTTGATCAGAGTGGCAAGGTAGGTGAACGAATCCCTCTCAAAATACTTTTGACTGAGCACGGCATTAGGTGCTGAGACCGTTCACCATTCTACCGTCAGATGCTGGAGAAAGACAACGTTTACAAGCCGGAGTCTTTGGTCCCGGACATAATCTGCCAACAATGTCTATCGACGAATATCTCGAGATTGAAGGGCAGCGTGGAAACATCATTACAGGTGGCGGGTAAGAATTCCCCGTTCACGTCCTCCGCATTTTCGCTGAACTATCTGTTGTTCTTTAGCCCTGCCTCTCAGAATGCACCGACTTCTTCTGAGCAGCTGCAGATCGATTCGGAGATGGATGGAACCGCTGAAGGCGAAGAGAAAGCAGAGCAGAAGCGTCAAAAGGACGAGAATTGGGCACAGTTCACGGATGCCAACCAGCGCGGGGCTGGGAATACGATGAACAGAGGCTAGAGTGTTTGATATGTGCCAAAGAAGTTAAATGGATAAATAACCCAACCTAACAGCACGAGTCTACCAAGTCGAAGGAAGGGAAAGCTAATAAGGCGCAATGTACGGATCAGCAGTTGCAACTGGATGCATCTGGCACTTCCGCGGCCGCTGGTGTTGTAACGTCGATCTCTAAAAACCAGTCTGTTAAGAAAAGCCAAGAAAGACGGTTTGCTGCACGCACTCGTATTTGCTTCGCTCGTCGATTCCTTCTCCATTCCAGGTAGTGACATTGCGATCTTCTTGAACAGGCTCTTGACATTATGCCCTGCTTTTGCCGAGGTTTCCATGAACATGATGTTCATCTGGGTCGCTTTGTTTGTGGCTTCTTCCACTGTCACTTGTCTGAAGAAAGCAAGAAAGAGTTGGGAGATGCTCAAGACACACGAGGCTGACAAACTCACCTCTTGTCTGATAGGTCTGCCTTGTTACCGACCAGGACAATAATGACATCGTTGCCGCGCTCCGACCGCACATCATCTATCCATTTGCTTGTTGAGAGGAAGGATTGACGATCTGCAAGGATTTAGAAAGGGTGTTGCTGCGTGCGGGGTAAGCGGGGGGGACTTACTTGTAATATCGAAGACCACGATAGCCACAGAAGAATCTCGGATATACGAGGGTATCAAAGACCTAAACCGTTCCTAGAGAGAAGCGAGAAGCATGCCTAAGCGCTGTTGTTCTGCGAGGCAGGCGAATGAGACCGACCTGTCCAGCTGTATCCCACAACTGCAAACGCACGGTCCGGTCTTCTAGGTACATCGTTTTGCTCAAGAAGTCGATGCCTATTGTTGCTTGGTATGTGTTGTCAAAGGTATCATACATGAATCTGGAGAGTTTAATCTTTATTGAGGACACGCTTGGAAGACTAGTACATCCTGACTGTACCTCGTAATCAGACTCGTCTTCCCAACACTCTGATCCCCGAGTAGGACAATCTTCGTCCGCTTGGGAGGCGCAGAGGAGAAATCTGCGGAAGGTGAGGTTGCTGATGATTCTGCCATCGTGTTATTGAGGGTATATCGTCGCCGGTTGGACCGCAGGCAGAGAGCTTGTCAGTGAAGGTGAAGGTTACGCACAGGGACAGCAATGAGGTCCCAGTAAAGGGCCCGAGTATTACTTAAGCAATGTCGTCAACATGTGCAAGGCCCTCCCCCTGCCTGCAGGACTTGGGGCTCTAATTAATTGGTCTTGGGGAAGACCCTATCACGGTTCTCTCTTCCTAACCACCACCACTCAGGGCTCTCACATCTCTGCCTGGTGGGCGGAACGCAGTTTCAAGATGAAGTTATCGGAGAAAATCAGCGCTCACGGCGGATCCAGGCCCTTTTATACCTTCGAGTTCTTTCCTCCCAGGACCAATCAAGTGAAGCAATAACGTCTTGCATTCAAACCTCGTGGTGCTGACTGTTCTCGTTTTTCTGATATAGGGATTTGACAACCTGGTGGCACGAATTTCACGTCTGGCAGCTCTTGATCCTCTTGCGATTAGCGTGACATGGGGCGCCGGCGGTTCTACCAAGGATCGCAGTCTGGAGCTGGCTGGTATTACCCAGTCCTATCCATATACCCTTGACACCGTTCTGCATTTAACATGCACGAATATGCAGGAAGGGCTGATTGATGAGGTGCTCAAGGTACTGTCACTCGCCACTTGCCACTTGCCACTTGCCGGTTTGAATTCTGATTACCCTATAGTCAGTCAAATTCCGGGGAATCCAAAACATACTTGCTTTGCGTGGAGGTATGGCAAACTGTTGTGTTGCCCACATCTTGCACTGAACTGACTGAAATGCCGTCATTGCAGACCCTCCGAGGGGGAAAGAGGAGTGGATTCCGTCGGACCCTCGGTTCACGCATGCAATCGACCTGGTTCGATATATTCGCAGTGTCCCGGAGTATTCTTCCCATTTTTGCATTGGTGTCGCCGGTATGTAGTGCTCGTACCGAAAGGATTCTTCGTTCATATCCTCGACAGCATACCCCGACGGACATCCGGATAGCACCGCGGACGAGGATGCCGAACTTGACGTTCTAAAGGCAAAGGTTGACGCTGGTGCAGACTTCATAGTCACACAACTGTTCTATGACGTCGACCGATTTTTGATATGGGTGAAGAAGGTCCGCGCCAAAGGTGAGTTAGTTCTTTTGGTCGGTGTGATATCTCTAAACTGACGCCACCTGTTTAGGTATCACCGTCCCAATCATACCTGGGATCATGCCCATCCAAACATACGGGACGTTTGCACGCCTTACGAAGTTGTGCGGTACGAAAGTGCCACCCAAGCTGGAAGATGAACTCGCTCCTCTAAAGGTATGCGACCCATTCGAGACGGCTGATAGTTGACTAAGTTCTTTTCAAGCACGATGACAGTCTGGTCAAGGACTATGGCGTCAAGTATGCAATTGAGATGCTTCACAGAATATCGACCGAATCCGAAGGAGAGATCAAGGGATTCCACTTTTGTACCTTGAACTTGGAGAAAAGCGTCCAGCGTGTCCTTGAAGGTCTTCATTGGACAGGAGCTACTTCAGAAGTCCACAACAAGCTTATTGCAGTATGGATTTACCCTCGTCCTTCTAATTCTACCATGCTGACTTGTCAAGGATATTCCAGAACCTCTAGCAGAAAGGCCGCAGGATACTGGGCTCTTGATTACACCGACCTCTGCCTCAAACGAGGCGACCTCTGGACTAGTTTCGCGCACAAAGGCCACTACAGAGGTTGGTAAAGGAGAGCTCAATAATGCAGCTTCCTGGGACGACTTCCCTAACGGACGGTTCGGTGACTTCAAAAGTCCCGCTTTCGGAAATCAAGATCCTTGGGGTGGCTCTGGCATGATGGTATGGCTTTGTGCCTACGGTTTCTCGAACGCCTTTTGCTCACCAGTGATATCAAGCATAGCGACATTCACCCTCAATGGGGTCTCCCAAGAACTGTCGATGATCTGACACGCATGTTCCTGGGCTATCTTCGATCGGAGATCTCGACTACACCCTTCTCAGAGACACCTTTGTGTCCAGAATCTGTGACCATCCTTCCCCACCTCGAGAAACTGACCAAGAGGGGATGGTGGACCGTTGGCTCCCAGCCTGGGGTAGATGGCCTTCCATCGGGGGATGAGATATTCGGATGGGGACCAAAATCTGGATGGGTTTTCCAGAAAGCTTTCGTTGAATTCTTCTGTGAAGGCGGAGATGCCAGGGCTATCGAGAAGCTCATCGACGAGGAGGGCAAGGGCTGGGTTCACTATTTCATGGCCAATGGCAAGGTATGTTTCTAGTTTTGTCTCTTGGTGTCATCTGGTTTGGTGAATATTTTAATATCAGGGAGAAGTCCGAAGCAATGTACCGCAGGATGGACGAAATGCTGTAACTTGGGGTATATTCCCCGCAAGTGAAATTCTTCAGTCCACAATCATTGAGCGCGAATCATTCTTGACCTGGAAGGTAAGTTATCAAGGGCTATATCTTGGAGCTGGGAACTCATTACCTGCAGGAAGAAGCCTTTTCCATCTGGACGAGCTGGGCGTCGTTTTACAGGCCGGACTCGCCAGAGAGGAAGTTACTGCAGCAGGTGGCGGACGAGCGTTGGCTTGTCAGCATCGTTCACCACGACTATAAGAATACAGACGCCTTATGGACTTTCCTGTTTGATAGCAAGGAGCTTGGTTTCTGACGGATTTTTGCGGATTTTCGAATACAATATGTACATAATGATACGCGCTTCTAGTGACTCCTTTTTGCACTGTCGGACTGTTGATTGCTCACGGCGGCCATCTCACTGTCGGGCGGTTTGAATTCAACCCCTTTCGCTTTTCGAAATGATCTTGCCTTTTCCCGGATCTCACTCCTCTCTGAGAAACCGCAGGGTCCGCGGTCACAGCAGCGCCGGGCCGACACCAAATCGCAGTTATTTGAAGTTAGGACGCCTCGTGTTCAGCACCTACGTATTTGCTATGGCTGTACATGTCTGATTCACGGATTGTCATCACCATTTTGACGCCAGAGGTTGTCGTTATAAACGTGTCTCAGCGACATTCCATCTCCCCCACCTCCCAGCTTCATCTCTCTATCTCTCCCTCATGACGTTCGTATACCGGGGATTGACCCGGAAGCTGGTGATTGCCTTTGACCTAGGTACCACTTTCAGCGGTGTCTCGTACAGGTAAGCCATCGATTTCGAGTGGTCTGCGGAGGAATAGCTTACATTGAACTATCAGCGTCTTGGACCCCGGGGAAACTCCAGATATAAGAGGAGTAACTAGGTTCGGACGCCTCCTTTCCGAGTCCGAGTCTTCAATTCAAGCTCACCCGCTCGCGTGCCACACATAGGTTCCCTGCGCATGAGCAAGTTAACAGTGGCTCCAAGATACCGAGTATCATCTACTACAACGAGGATGGTCGCGTCAAAGCGGTTGGCGCTGAAGCTATGCAGCAGGAGATAATTGATATTGCAAAAGAAGAAGGTTGGGAGAAGGCTGAATGGTGCGTATTCGGATACCCTGTCCTTTTCAGGCAGGAGCATCGGGATTTGCTCAAGTGGCATGCTGAACGAACGAAAGGTTCAAGCTGCATATCCGCCCAAGATCAGGACGAGAAGAGACGGACACGAATAAAATCCCCTCACTACCAAGTATGAAGTCGGCGGTGGACGTCGCCTCTGACTTTTTCCGCTATTTGTTCAATTGCACGAAGGAATATATCCAAGAATCCCATGCAAATGGCTCGGACCTCTGGGAATCCGTGAAGAGTGACATCGACTTTGTCATTTCTCATCCGAATGGCTGGGGAGGCTTCCAGCAGGGTCAGTTACGCCAGGCGCTTGCTCAAGCCGGGCTTATCGAAGCTGACGAGGAACCCGGG
Source organism: Candolleomyces eurysporus (assembly GCA_027579435.1). Taxonomy (NCBI): domain Eukaryota; kingdom Fungi; phylum Basidiomycota; class Agaricomycetes; order Agaricales; family Psathyrellaceae; genus Candolleomyces; species Candolleomyces eurysporus. The sequence goes on along the minus strand of JANBPK010000852.1, from coordinate 39,690 downwards.
AACTCAAGAGTTTCCTTCATCACCGAGGGCGAAGCGAGCCTCCATTTCGCGCTCAGGCATGGGCTCCCACCCGCGGTTTCTGAGGTGCGGTGCCGATTAATGACCAAAGATGAACCCGAAGTACTAAACCCAACTGCGCAGAACGGAGAAGGAGTCATCATAGTCGATGGCGGTGGTGGAACGATTGATATCAGCACGTACAGAAAACCTAAACTGAAAACCAACTATGAAGAAATTGCAGTATCGGAATGTAAGGCTGCCAACTTTCTCGAAGATATAGTTGTTTCATCTCTTGCCTAGGTCACTTCCTCGGTTCAGTCTTCGTCTCGATCCATGCACAAGAGTACCTAAAGGGTCCTTTCCTTCATGCTCTTGGCGTGGAACCGGTCGCTGACTTCCGCTGATAGACTATCTCTCAGAGTCGGAGCATTTCGACGACATCGACCACATTGTCAGCTGTTTCGATAAGACTACCAAGGTCTGGTTCAGCGACGACCAGCAACCGCAGTACATTCGATTTGGCTCGACTCGCGATAACGATCCAACGCACAACATTAGATTTGGTCAGCTCAAGTTACAAGGGTAGGTTATTCCTCGCCCATCCTAGCCCTTGCCTCGGGTTATTTACCAAGAGATTGGCCCAGCTCCGACGTCGCCACCTTCTTCCAGCCATCTATCGATTGCATAACCGAAACTGTGGAAGATATCTGTAAGACCTGTGTTCACCCAATAACTGTGAGTTGAAATTCTCTCCTGAAAATTTCGGCCATTCTGGAACCCAAATACAGCACGTCGTTTTTGTTGGTGGTTTTTCAGCAAGTGAATGGTTATACAAGCGACTCGCAGCTGCCGTCGAACCGCGCAACTTGCAGATCTTGAGACCACAAGTCCATCCGTAAGCTTCAAAACTAAACTCTTCCCTGTTCAATCGCATAATGAGGCCTATCGCATAGGAACAAAGCAGTATCCGATGGTGCTGTCTCCTCGTACCTCAATGGGATCGTAACTGCCCGAATAGCGAGATACAGCTATGGCGTCTTGCGGAATGTTGAGTACGACCCCAAAGATTCTGACCATATAAACCGCGCGGATAGCCTTCTGTACCGGCCTTCGGGGAGAAAGCTAGTGCCGAACGCGTTCGAAGTCATGTTGGCGAAGGTGAACTCCGCAATCAACCCCCGAAGGTGTCTATACTAACCCCTAAATTGCCGTAGGGAACCAAGGTGTCCGACGAGACGGAGGTTTCTGTCAAGATGTGGAAAGAAGTCGGCAGCGACCAGAAGTCGAAACTCGAGAACGTTCCTTTCACATTATACTGCTATAAGGCCAAACGAAACGCCCAGCCACCCAAATTCTTTGACCAGGACTCCCGTATGTTGTTCAGCATACCACTCTTGAGGGAACGATGGCTTACGCTGCCTCACCGAATTTCAGATGGATTTTCCAAGCTTTGCTCAGTTCAAGCTGACCTTTCCAACCTACCACTACAACCACTACCGAAGGGTAATGGGATAGAAGGAGAGTTTTACCGAGTGAAGTATTCTGTTGTGTTGCTTTTCAATTCGGCAGAATTGAAAGCCCACATTCGATGGGAAGAGGTGAGATCCACCCTGGTGTCAATGAAATACCTTTGGCTGACGATCCACACCCGCATCGTCTCAGAATGGTGTTCAACAACGGTGAGTGTCTCTTGTCGTCATTCTGGCAGCAAGCTGAAGGTTTCAATCCAGGACACAAGCAAGTGTTGTTTTCTTCGACGATAGTTGAGTACGAGTGGGCATCATGTATTCTGTTGCTTTTTCTTGCTATATGGTATCCTTTATTTTGGGCTCTACGCAATGCTACTGGAATGGCATGCTCTCGATTCTTGTATCGGAGGAATACAGTTCAATATCATCAATTACTATGGAAAAGCAGTTAATGGGATTCCTGAGAGGATAGAAAGTAGGATAGTAGAGGACTCACGATAAGAAGGAGTTGGGTTCCTCCTCAAGGTCCTCAGTAAGCTCACCCGTCTCATCGAAGGTCTCCTCAGTCATATCGCCCACAGGCTCTTCGTCCAAATCCTCCATACTCGCATCCAGATCTTGTCCCGATTCTTCCTCGGGTTCCATTTCGCCTTCATCTTCGCCATTGGATGGGACGCCGTTCGAAGGATACTCTTCCTCCTCTGCGTCTTCTCCTTCCTCCTCCTCGGCTTGCTGTAAACACCATTAAGGATCGAGGGGTACGCGAAAGAGTCGCTTAGATGAATGCTTACGTCGTTCTTCTCCTCCTGCTGTGTCAGCGTCCGGCCGATTGGGATCAGAAACGAGTATCCACGATTGTGAACGTTCATGTTCTGTGGTGAACTGCATCAATGAAAACGTTCCTTTCCCCTCCTCTTCTCCCCTCGAAAAGAGAACAAAGAGCGCGAACAAAGAGCTCACAAGATCTTCCAATTCGTTCTCCTCGTCACTCAAGTCATCCATTTCACGGTTCAGATCCCTGACTTGGTTCAAATTGCCATAGACACCGCGACGTTTGGGTAGAGGAATTGGATGGGGCTGCGGTGGCTTTGGGATGAGAGGGGGGGAACTTGAAATCGCGACGGACTAGGGTTGGCATGGCTCCGGACATTGTGGACGTATAAGATCTAGATGTGCTTCTAGAGATTTCATGAAGCTTTAGTCGCGCGCGTCGGCCACCGTGGTGGCATGAAGGAAGGTCGCCTTTGGCGCCTATCAATCAAAGCGAAGCCTTCGACAAACATTGGGCAAACAAAGATACGAAAAACATGATAAAGCACAATTCATAGCTAAGTACAACACGGAGAGCAGTTAGGCTGCAAAAATAAAGATAGCGTGATAAATAACAGTGTCCTTGGAAAGAGAGAAGGTATGACTACGAAATGTCGGAAATATCTGTCAGCTGTTGAGTTCTGGTACCTTTTGAACGCGGCCGAAGAGCAAGCGGGCGAATCCATAATTTAATATGCCCAGTTTTGGTCGAAGTTAACATATACTTGGGTAGGAACTGTATGACAGACGGAAGATCTCCTTCTAATTGCTTCACCTTCAGATAAAATGAATGAGATGATAGCAATCAGCTAGATAAGAAACACTCACGAGTACAGGTTGTACAACAGAGACCTCCGTCCGCGAGGGTGCAGGATGATAACGGGGTGATGCGTCCAGTTCATATGAGGATGACCCAGGCAGATTATGTGCGGATTGGTTTTTCCTAAATGCAAGGGAAAGACTCGAAGACATAGACATCCGATGATGGTGCGTAGCCTGTAGTTTGGGCCGATGCAAAGCGCCGCTGGAGAAATCCCACAAGATTAACTTGTTGTCTTCTCCAACACTTCCGAATCGATAGGTCCTGCCGTCACATCGAAGGTCGTCAAAGGCAACTGCTGAAATGAAGGAAGAATGCCCTTGGCATCGCGCGATTACGCGCTGCTCCCAGGGAGAGAAAATGGTTAGCAGGTCATCCTGGCCGCCAGTCTGGAAAAGATATTTAGGATTGGATTGAAGGCGAATTTGAAGGAACTTGCCAAAATGAAGCGACCATCGGGCGACCATGCAACGCAGGAAAGCGCGCCAAAATACGAGGAGTAGCAGTCAACCAATCTGCGGACTGATGAGCCTACTTGCGCGGGACCACCATACAATTACCACGTACTGCTCTTGTAGGGCGTCGATCACCCTCAGACACCCGTCTTCTGATATGGCCGCCACATATTTCACATCGGGCGAGAACACAAAATCTGAAATACCCTTGAGAATGGAAGTCATATAACTTGAGAGGTTTCTTACCTACGACGGAGCGCCTCGAAACGCGCCAATGACTGACCGGATTTTTGGCAATCTTCTCTTTGTCTGCTTTGCCACCGTTGAAAGTCGCGCCAGATGTTACTGGATGCCAGGGAGGCATCGTAACGAAGATGTTGTCCAAAGGGTCCCACTCTCTCTGCGATGATCCTTCATCAGAGCTGGATGATGCGTCGGGAGCGGGTGCGGAGGGATCTTGTGGGGTAAAGGTCCCGTCCTCTTTCTCCTTGTCGTAAACGACGATAGTCCCGTCCGCGTGTGAGACTAAGAAGAGGGTACTCGACGCTGGCACCCAGCGCACTGATGTACACGGGGATGAAGATATGCATCCCTAATTATCTTGGAGTTTGAGCATAAAATCGTTCGAAGCGTTGTGAATCGCTCGCACCCCTTTGTTCAACCGCGCGTATCGCGACGTTATCGGATCTAAAGCACCGTGAGCAATGTGCAATGGCCCGTTCGGTCAGGGCAACATACCGAACCATATGAGATCGCCAGTCGCAAACCCTATGATAACGTCCAGATGCTCAGAAGACGCTGTTGTCGTGTTCACATCATGGCATGTAGGATGCTGGGAAAAGGTGACTCTAATAAGAGGTTCCTGGGGTGTAAATGAGGGTGAGGAGATATGGTGCCATGACTGCAGACATACCTTTGCCTTGGAGCCGGCCTCAACCCATGAGAATGTCTTTGCACTGTTGAACAACAGGAATGTGACATCGCCCTGTTTTGAAGCGAGCGTCTTGGTGAGACCTTCAGAGGTCTGAATACGGGTGATAAAGGTTGACGACGTCGTTTTGATGTTATGTTTTGGCCTGGCGAAGTTCTTCTTCTTTCCATGAGCATTGGAGGAACTGGAGAAGATGGTATTAGCCTCCGGGGGAGCCGGGGAACTAGCATGCTCTTGAGAGGATGAAGGTTGCTGGCCCTCGGCCTCGTCCGGGGTGTCGCTGCTCGACAGACTGACCCCGTCTTCCTTCTCCTTTACGACCTTGTCTTTCTTGACATCCTTGCCGCCGCCGAGGAGGTTTGCAAAGCCCTGGGAGCCGCCCTGCTTTGAAGCGGGGAACTTGACAACAATATTGGTTACTCGGGTCGGGTACAACGAGGGCCCTGCGCTGACGGCTGCTAGCTGGGCAACGTTGGGCTTGTGCTCGTCTGTGACGGAGTATACGCCTTCTGGGGCCACGAATGCCGCCTCATTCTCCATTGACCATGCAGGGGAACTGGTGGAAGAGGCAAATGGGCCAATTGATGGGAGACTGTCGGCAAATTTGGACTTTGGTAAGAGGCGCTGATGACCAAATGGCATTGACTTGGAATTGTTCTAACCATGAGGGCCCTGTCGGATCTTAGCCTTCCTCCTTGAATCCATGTCTCCACCATCGCCCTCGGTCTCCCTCAGCATGACTACGGCCAGGCGCCTCGTTCATGGCCTCTCCAGGAAGGGCCGTCCTCTCCCACTGTTGTCCCAACGACGCTCCAACTCCACAAAGGTCGAACCACCCCCAGCAGGTGGCCATCTGCCCGGCGTTGCAAGCTCAAAATTGCTCCGGACGACGCGGGATGCTGCCCTTCGCACTCCAGGAATCTCGTGGAAAGACGAGGTCTCGTCAGGCTTAGGAGGTCGAGAGACCCAGAAGATGAACACCTACCAAGCAGTACGCGACGCAATGGCGATTGCCCTCACCAAGGACGAGACTGCAGTCGTTTTCGGTGAAGACGTTGGCTTTGGAGGAGTGTTTAGGTGCACTATGGTATGTCAACTAGTCCACTCTTCGTATTCCATACCTCTGACAGCTGTACCACAGGGTTTGGCAGAGGAATTTGGTTTGTCCTGCATTAGACGCCGTGCTTCATCTTCAACTAACGTCATGAATGAATAGGCAAAGAACGCGTATTCAACACCCCTCTGACTGAACAGGGAATAGCTGGGTTTGGCATCGGTATGGCCGCAATGGGCCATACAGCCATTGCCGAAATTCAGTTTGCAGATTACATTTTCCCCGCGTTTGACCAGGTATGCTTCCATGACATGTTCGTCCGGTTCTTCCCAATATTAACCGGCTTGCAAGCTTGTCAACGAAGCGGCCAAGTATAGGTACAGATCTGGTGGGTCCTTCGATGTCGGACGCCTGACAATCCGGACACCGACTATGGCTGTGGTGAGTGCTATTGCTGGATGACGTCCACCATTCATCACTTACGCTCGATAGGGTCACGGAGGGCTTTACCATTCCCAGTCTCCTGAAGGATTCTTCATGGGTGCTGCCGGTCTCAAGGTGGAACAAGCCTCCCTCTTCTTCGCTCTCCCAAATTAAACATCATTTCAGGTTGTGATTCCTCGGTCACCTATCCAAGCCAAAGGTCTGCTATTAGGTTCCATCAGGGATCCCAATCCCGTCATCTTCATGGAACCCAAGATTCTGTATCGATCAGCTGGTATGTATCATCCCTCGTCCCTCGCGGAGCTACAATACTAATACATATTAAAGTTGAACAGGTCCCTATCGATGATTATGAGCTTCCCCTAGGGAAAGCAGAGATTCTTGTACCTGGGTCTGATCTTACGCTGGTCACCTGGGGTACACCAGTTTACCACTGCGAAACAGCCCTACACGTACTCAACTCCCCATCCAAAGAGTTAGAGTCTGTCATTCCTGCCTCTGTACGGTCGGCAAAGATCGAACTCATTGATCTTCGTTCTATCCTTCCCTGGGACATGGAGACGATCGTAGAGAGCGTGAACCGGACAGGACGACTCGTCATTGTCCATGAAGCTGGCATGACTGCTGGCGTAGGGGGCGAAATTGCCGCCGAGGTTCAGAAGCGCTGCTTCCTGAAGCTGAATGCTCCGGTGCGACGAGTGACCGGATGGGAGTACGTACCTTTATTCTTCGCTCATCCTACCGGCGGTAATAACACCTATTCTTTAGCATCCCAGTCGGACTTCAATACGAGAAATTCCACATCCCCGACGCCATCCGGGTGGTTGACGCAGTGGTTGAGACCTTGACATATTGATAGAGCGTACGTACTTGTAGACTCATATCTAACACCTATGCTATCCTAGTACGCTGCCGACGGCTGTCGATACATGATAGGATAGTCACGTCTGTTTTCCACGGGACATTGTAATCTTCCATCGCACTATCATATTATTTTTCAATAAGGCCGCTTCCCACTTCAAGCGCAACCTGGTTTCCCTCCAAGCGTCCATTCCATGCCTGGCGACGAAACTGCTTCGCATCCATTTGTCGTGGACCATGTCTTCCGCGTGACTCTCCAAGGCTTCTGCGTGTAGCGATGAAACATCCTTGACTGACTGGACTACGGTCGAGGACGCTTTGAAATTGTCGATGATCTCCGGGAGTGCGGTGAAAAATGGCAAAGTAGTCTTTTTGCTAGTAGAGATGTTGTGTCGGTTTGGCAGGAGGATCGCAGCGCACAGCAAGTATTGGTAGCCCATGAAACCAATTTTTGGCGAAAGAGAGGTGAACTCGACTTCGAACGTTTCGTCTGGCTTGAGCTGATCTTGAGTAGCAGCCAGTGCCGCCCTGATGAAGGGAAGGGGAATGAAATCCAGATCGATTGTGTTGTTGACCGAGCATGATTCTAATAAGAGTTTAAAAGATGGCTATATAGCTTGATCTGAGGGCAGAATCACCTAGGTTTGGTATAACAGTCGATTTGCTTCTTGGGACATGTTCCCAGCGAAATGAGCAATAGGACAAGACGAGCTTCCGAAGCACGACCAGTTTCCAGGTCCAGTCGAAATCAATGCTGATTTTTTGACCGAAAACGTAGGCTTGTCCAGCAAAAATCTCCTCCAGCACGGTTCCATCCTTTAATTCTATGTGACCATAGGATAAGTTCTTCCAGAACTCGACAAAATCCAGTCGGATGATGGAGTTGCGCGAGATCGAGTACTTCAAAAAATGCCGATAGTACTTTAGGTGCGCAGTACGTGCCGGTACAGCAACACAGGTCAGAGCCTCGTATGCCAGAGAGGAGACTTGGGTCTCCATACGAGCATATAATGCTGCAATAGACCAGAAGATTAGGCCTCCGATGCAGAGGAAGCTCCAGAAGATGGCATGTGTTGAGAAACGTCCGCAAAAAAGGGCCATACACTTCCATAGCCCCGAGTACACGTCTGCTGCAAGTCCATGCAGCTTTTCCTTGAGTAGATCCAGGGCCATTGGTGATGGCGATGGCGTAGGCATGATGGGAGTCTGAGGAGAAAAGCGCCTGCTTGTGACGCGTCACGCGTAACGTTTCCTTTCTTCTCTACGATGTGTCTCCAGCTCTTGACTAATGGCAACATCAACTCCAATCTCCCGCCTGAAGTTCTCCGAGAAATTTTCATTTTGGTCGTTACAGGCGACATCCAAACAACAAGATCGTATCTTTTCCCTGTTCCGAGCTGCAAATCTGCTCCCATGCTCCTCACATTCGTCTGCAAGCGCTGGCGAAATATTACACTTTCGATGCCCCAAATTTGGGCTGCGTACACCCTCCACTTCACCCCAAACACCCTTAATCGGTTTAAAACAGGTTCTGGAAACTCTTACGAGGAGCTATACATGCTGTGGAACGAACGTTCTGCAAATGCGCCTCTCGCAGTCCATCTCATCATGGCGCTAGGCGTACGATATGAAGATGTCAAAGATCTGGTGCTTTCGCTCTGCTTCAAGCACTCGCAGCGCCTCGAGATCCTTCGGGTTGATGGAATCCCTTTCCTCACACTCGAGGATTCTCTCTCAAATACCGAGGGCAATTCTCGAATAGATCCCCTACCCTCCCTCAGAGTCCTACAAATCGTGCTCCCCACCAGTGCGGACGCCAATCTGGACACTCTGGCTAATCAGGTCAGAATTCTGCAACAAATACCCACTTGGTTTCCCGGATTGCGGGAATTCAAGGTACAGAACGCGGTCCACTACCCCAATTTTCCCCGCCCGCAGAGTGGTTGGGAACAGTTCGGCCGGCTCACTCACATGGGTCTCACACATTACATGTCTTTCATCATGGCAGAGAAGCCTGAAGCTCACCGATTCGAAGATCTTGTTGAACTGCACCTCCACCATTCCGGAGCGGACAAAATCACGCACGAAGCGCTTTCGTGGACACCCACCGGCGGGCATCAACGACGAAGGTTCCGTTCGGGGATCGTCACTCTGCCGCAACTCAAGTACCTTCGATTCGGTGTCGAAGGCGCTGATTTAGACCTCATCACAACGACCCTCGATCCCTTCAATCTACCTCAACTTAGAAAATTGAAGATCCACAACTACTGTATGCCTGCTGTCACCGGAACGCACAATTATATCCTGGAAGATACCAGTATCGACTTCTCCCCCCTTTCCCAGTTTCTAGCACGCGCCCAGGACTTGGAGCACGTGCAAATACACCACCGCGATTTCTTGAACGGAGCGTTCTTCACCCTTCCCACTATCCGAAATGTTGCGTTCACCCAGGTTTCTGCAACGATATCGTATAATTCGCCAGCTGATGCGTACGAATCGCTTGCGGGGCCGTGGAAGGATGCTGGGTTTGACGTGGCGATCGTGATTGATAGGGCTATTGATGACTTTGAACTCGTCGGATGCTTGAATGCAAAAATTGTGGTAAGGTGGTGCCCCCACCTACCGCTGGAGGATACGAGCTTCTTGAAACCCTTGACAAAGCCTGCTTGGAAAACGGCATTTTTTGACGATGACAGCGAAGTGCTAGGTTCGGAGGATGGGAGGTATCGCATTCGTGTAATTTAGACTAGTATCAATTATCGTTCGCAATCATTCTCAACGACTCGGAATCTCTAAACTCACGTATCTGGATCTAGATTCTCAAGCTTCTTTCCAGGGAGATTTATCATTTATTGGAACTCAAATGTCAGGGAAATCGTAACCTGAATCAACCTCCTACTATGCTCCTAGACGCCAAAGGCGCTCAATATTGAATTTCAAGAGGCCTGGGAATAACTTTGGCTTAGTCAGCAGCATGATGCATCAAGGTCGGAGTGCTCGAGTCCCATCTCTCTTAGCACTGAAGTGGGCCCGTAACATACCAAGGTGTTTTATCGGCCTCGTCACCTCTTGGAACGTCGCATCTACCACGATCATGAATATCGACATCCGCTACATACCCGTCGAGGAGAACGAATGGACGGTAACAAGGGCGATCTCCGCGATCATCCACGCTGAAGACTTCGCGGTTTCCGAAGAGGAAAGGCAAGTCAACTTCAAGGTCGCACTGGCCGAAAATCAAGCAGCGGGCGTCGGCCATAATGGATCAGGCCTCCTGACCGTACCAACTGCGTCGCTTGGCCGGAAGTTCCTCGACGCAGTTCGAGAAAACCCTATCAAGTTGTCCAATCGGAAAATCAGGTTTAACAGATCGTCGGAGAAGCTAGTCAAGCATCTCGTGGCGACTCTCGACAAGACACCGTTCGTCAGCCCAGATATAGAAGAGAAGCACGCCAAAACTTTGTGGGCGTTAGAGGACCAACTCAGGGTAGAAACGATCCAGTTTGGCACCTTCTTTCGCCCGGAATACGACCCAGAGAAGAAGAAGGGGCGTGCATACTCTGTGGAATGGGAAAAGAAATACGTGGCCTGGCTCAAATTCGAATATGATCACAAGCTTATCCGAATTACAGTTGAGCAACCCCTTCATTTTACGTCGCTAATCTGACCCATTCTCCAGCTGGGAGACAAGATGACAGAACGCTTAGGCCATACCATTGCGATCAATTTTGCCAGCATCAGAAAGATCGGCGTTGGGTATGATTTTACTCCATGTACGTGTTCAGACTCTCGCCGTGTTGCTAGCCGGTCATCTCGATTTCAGATGTCTGCTTTGATACTCAGACACCGCCTGTACTGGAGTTCATTGAACTCTACCGAACCCTCGTCGGTCACAAGTCCGATAACGAGAAATACAAGTGGAGGGTAGGTTCATTGACCCCAGCGCACGAGGCCGTTGCCCCATACGCAACTCAGCTGCGGATCGTCTTACATCACGACGAGCGCACCGACATGATCGACAAATTCGTGGGTATGTGCGAGACCGCCGGCATTGGAAGTCCAAGTATGATCGCGAGATTTCGCTCAGGCAGAAAGATCGAAGCTATCCCAATGAACTTCTTCTCCTCAAGGCGGATCGATAGGCTTCGCAAAGTTTTGGGAGCGCTACCTTGGTCGGCCGCATTCCAGATGGAGGCCCTTCTTCGTAATGGCCTTCTACACACCGACTTAATCGATGCATTGCTTCCCCGTGTGCGGGAACTATGCGACAAGCATAAACAAAATGGGTCCGTCTATGTTGGCGAACTTCTCCGAACCTACAATCAAGTCTTACAGAACAAGAACACCACGGAAAACCAGGAGAACCCTTTAAAGGTCTTTGAAGATGTGCAAAAGACCTTCACTCTCTCTGACAGCAACCTTGCTCCTGGCAACTTCCGCTGCTGCCACGTTACATTCACGCCCACTCGACTGCATTTAGAAGGCCCTTATCCTACTCAGAATAATCGCATCATCCGCGAGTATCCTCTATTCGGCGACCATTTTATCCGGGTCGACTTTCGGGATGAAGACCGTTTGCAGTATCGGTGGGACCGCACAGTCGACGGCACTACCTTCCTCCGCAGTAGGGTGGGTGGCGCTCTCAAAGGCGGGTTCGAGCTTGCTGGGCGAAACTTTGAATTCTTGGCCTACTCAACATCCGCTCTGCGGGAGCATGCGGTTTGGTTCATTTCACCTTTTGACTATCATAAGCCAAAAGGAGAGGTGGTCCGAGTCGATGGAGAATATATTCGGAGCAACATTGGCGATTTCCATGGTACCACTTTGCTGAAGCAGCCCTCGAAGTATGCTGCTCGTATCGCCCAGGCTTTCACCGCGACGGATCCGTCGACCGTGATCCACAGGAACAACTGGGAAGAGGTGGATGATCTAGGTGAAGAGCCCTATTTGTTTACCGATGGTGTCGGAACCATCTCGAGGGACCTCGCCGAACGCATTTGGGAGGAAATGTGCAAGAATAGAAAATCTCGAGGAAGAGCAGTTCCAGATGCCGTGAGTACCATTCATCTTATTATCGCGCCCTCCGTGAACTGTTTGGCGTTTCATACAGTATCAGATCCGATTCCTGGGATACAAGGGAGTCGTCGCCGTTGACAGAGAAATGGATAACGTGAACAAACAAAGGAGTAGCAAGGAGCCTTCCATTCATATGAGGTTGCGGCCATCTATGAGGAAGTTCGAGAACACGAAGAAGGACAAGGCTGAAATTGAGATTGCCCAAGCTTTCCATGCGCCGAACGTTTGCTATCTAAACAGGTAATAGTCTTTATCTCTCTTCTTTGCGTACACTCATTATGAGAACATCAGGCCGCTGATAATGCTACTCGAAGACCTGGGGACTAGGAAAGAAGGCTTCCTGAAGCTGCAAGAGATCGCTATTGCCGAAGCGAAGACCATTGATAATGGCATGGGCGAATTCCGCGCGTTTATGTCTGGACATAACCTCGGCACCCCTTTCAGAGTACAGTCGCTTTTGCAGCGACTCCACGGTATGGATCTAGATATCAACCCAAACTCAAACACGGCGGCTATCGACACACCTTTCCTGCGTCTTTTACGTAGTGTCGCCATCGTCGATGTGTTGCGGGATATCAAACATAGTGCTCGTATTCCAATTCCGGACAGCTATCTGCTTGTCGGCATCGCGGATGAGGGTGTCGCCTATCGGAAGGCTGGATATGAGGACGTTTTCACCCTGGAAGAGGGACAGATATATGGTATGATTAGCTCCCTCAAGCCACGCTGTTTGATGAACTGACGCACGCGTATATCCGAAGCCTGCATTCAGAGAGTAGAAGATGAGGAGCCAACGTGGATTGAAGGAACCTGCTCAATTTCTAGGAGTCCTGTGGTACACCCCGGCGACGGTTTGGAAGTTTTCTCCTGTCCTTGCTCATCATTCTGACCCTCGATGAACACAGTACAACGAGTCTACGCTGTTGGAAAGCCGCCCGACGGATGCTTTTGTGCCTTCAGGGATCTGGTCAACGTCGTAGTCCTTCCCTCCGTTGGTAAGATTGCCTTTCGGCGACGTCCTTCGAATTATTGATTAAGATATCTCGTACAGGGGATAGATCTCTCGCGTCTTGCTTGGGTGGCGGAGACGTTGACGGGTAGGACTATCCCTTGAAGTTCTCCTAGACAGGCTGACTTTGTCGCTCGTACAGTGATCTATTCGCCGTCATCAAGAATGACTCTCTATTACCGAACGAGGCTGCAGATCCCGCAAGCTATGAGTCTGCTGGTACATACACACTACCGGACGATCGAGACAGTACTGTGGAAGACATATGCGATTTCATCGTCGAGTACATCAACTCCGACGTTCTGGTAAGCTCATTCTCCACATAATACGGAGTGCCCAGAAGTTAAACAACCATGACCAGGGACTCCTGTCTGACCGTCTGTTGGTTATCGCAGGTGTGTTTATCATCCAAGATCTCGGCAATATTTTGTACTGAATCGGGCCCACACCCTAGACCAGTCCAAGGTACGTGTTTCAGGCGACGAGAATGTCCATTTACTCATGGCCATTGGTAGGAAGGATTCAGGGACCCAGGCTGTTTGAAGCTCGCAGAACTGTGTTCTCAGGCAAGTGCATGGACTCAAGGACTCTGCCGTAGTACTTATTCCGATCGGACAGGCTGTTGATTACCCGAAGCAAGGGGTACCAGTGGATCTGAATGGGTTCGAACTTCCTAGGACTCTCATCCGATGCAAGCCGGACTGGCACGCCGCCGAAGTCGTTTCTCCACGAGAAACGGATTACTACAAGTCCACACGGGCGCTCGGGTATCTCTTTCGAAATGTTCAGGTGGACGAAATCACAGAGGAACAAAAGAAGCTCTCGCCCAGCAACTTTAAGCCCCTCACAGATGCCATCTCCCAGCGACTCATGCCATTTATGAGAGAATCCATTGGTTTACAAGCTCGTCCAACAGGCCAATTCTCCGAAATTGAGCCCATTTTCCGTCGTTACCTCAGCGAGCTCGACTACATTTGCATCACGCATACCCTGTCGAACACCCCAGGAGTCAAATTACTGGAAGCGGAGGTGGTCGCAGGGACAATTTTGGCAAAGTGCTCGCAAAAGCGGATGCGAAAAGACCGCATTTACCGAATGCGAACACACTCTGAAGCATTGGTGAAGGACATTCAAAAGGAATTAAGAGGGAAGGAAGAGTCGGTGGAGGACAGATTGGAGGGTTTGAAGAGGGCATGGAGAGCATGGGAATTCAGCCTGAAGTTCAGCGACAAGCCCGGATACAATAGCTTCGGAATAATCGCGTTGGGGGCCATTTTTGACGGTCTGGAGGGGCTAGGAGTTACGATACCATCTAACAGCAAACCGTATCCGAACTGATAAACATTAGTAACGTTGTCTCTCTACTTATGCGAAATTTAAGCCCTTGGATTTGTTCGGCGTCTTGTAACGCGAGGCGGTGACTGTGTTGAGTTCAAGGTAGAGTCCTTTGCTTTCCTCTTTCGCGGTGAAGGCGGAGGCGAACTCAAGTTTTACAGATCGTCGGAGAAGCTAGTCAAGCATCTCGTGGCGACTCTCGACAAGACTCCGTTCGTCAGTCCAGATATAGAAGAGAAGCACGCCAAAACTTTGTGGGCGTTAGAGGACCAACTCAGGGTAGAAACGATCCAGTTTGGCACCTTCTTTCGCCCAGAATACGACCCAGAGAAGAAGAAGGGGCGTGCATACTCTGTGGAATGGGAAAAGAAATACGTGGCCTGGCTCAAATTCGAATATGATCACAAGCTTATCCGGATTACAGTTGAGCAACCCCTTCATTTTACGTCGCTAATCTGACCCATTCTCCAGTTGGGAGACAAGATGACAGAACGCTTAGGCCATACCATTGCGATCAATTTTGCCAGCATCAGAAAGATCGGTGTTGGGTATGATTTCACTCCATGTACGTGTTCAGACTCTCGCCGTGTTGCTAGCCGGTCATCTCGATTTCAGATGTCTGCTTTGATACTCAGACGCCGCCTGTGTTGGAGTTCATTGAACTCTACCGGACCCTCGTTGGTAAAAAGTCCGATAACGAGAAATATAAGTGGAGGGTAGGTTCATTGACCCCAGCGCACGAAGCCGTTGCCCCATACGCAACTCAGCTGCGGATCGTCTTACATCACGACGAGCGCACCGACATGATCGACAAATTCGTCGGTATGTGCGAGACCGCCGGCATTGGAAGTCCAAGTATGATCGCGAGATTTCGCTCAGGCAGAAAGATCGAAGCCATCCCAATGAACTTCTTCTCCTCAAAGCGGATCGATAGGCTTCGTAAAGTTTTGGGAGCGCTACCTTGGTCGGCCGCATTCCAGATGGAGGCCCTTCTTCGTAATGGCCTTCTACACACCGACTTAATCGATGCATTACTTCCCCGTGTGCGGGGACTATGCGACAAGCATAAACAAAATGGGTCCGTCTATGTTGGCGAGCTTCTCCGAAAGTACAATCAAGACTTAAAGAACAAGAACACCACGGAAAACCAGGAGAACCCTTTAAAGGTCTTTGACGATGTGCTAAAGACCTTCACTCTCCGCAACCTTGCTCCTGGCAACTTCCGCTGCTGCCACGTCACATTCACGCCCACTCGACTGCATTTAGAAGGCCCTTATCCTACTCAGAATAATCGCATCATCCGCGAGTATCCTCTATTCGGCGACCATTTCATCCGGGTCGACTTTCGGGACGAAGACCGTTTACAGTATCGGTGGGACCGCACAGTCG
This sequence comes from Candolleomyces eurysporus, assembly GCA_027579435.1. Lineage (NCBI taxonomy): Eukaryota > Fungi > Basidiomycota > Agaricomycetes > Agaricales > Psathyrellaceae > Candolleomyces > Candolleomyces eurysporus. The sequence goes on along the minus strand of JANBPK010000852.1, from coordinate 24,037 downwards.
ACGGCACTACCTTCCTCCGCAGTAGAGTGGGTGGCGCTCTCAAAGGCGGCTTCGAGCTTGCTGGGCGAAACTTTGAATTCTTGGCCTACTCAACATCCGCTCTGCGWGAGCATGCGGTTTGGTTCATTTCACCTTTTGACTATCATAAGCCAAAAGGAGAGGTGGTCCGAGTTGATGGAGAATATATCCGGAGCAACATTGGCGATTTCCATGATACCCCTTTGCTGAAGCAGCCCTCGAAGTATGCTGCTCGTATCGCCCAAGCTTTCACCGCGACGGATCCGTCGACCGTGATCCACAGGAACAACTGGGAAGAGGTGGATGATCTAGGTGAAGAGCCCTATTTGTTTACCGATGGTGTCGGAACCATCTCGAGAGACCTCGCCGAACGCATTTGGGAGGAAATGTGCAAGAATAGAAAATCTCGAGGAAGAGCAGTTCCAGATGCCGTGAGTACCATTAATCCTATTATCGCGCCCTCCGTGAACTGTTTGGCGTTTCATACAGTATCAGATCCGATTCCTGGGATACAAGGGAGTCGTCGCCGTTGACAGAGAAATGGATAACGTGAACGAGAAAAGGAGTAGCAAGGAGCCTCACATTCATATGAGGTTGCGGCCATCTATGAGGAAGTTCGAGAACACGAAGAAGGACAAGGCTGAGATCGAGATTGCCCAAGCTTTCCATGCGCCGAGCGTTTGCTATCTAAACAGGTAATAGTCTTTATCTCTCTTCTTTGCGTACACTCATTATGAGAACATCAGGCCGCTGATAATGCTACTCGAAGACCTGGGGACTAGGAAAGAAGGCTTCCTGAAGCTGCAAGAGATCGCTATTGCCGAAGCGAAGACCATTGATAATGGCATGAGTGAATTCCGCGCGTTTATGTCTGGACATAACCTCGGCACCCCTTTCRGAGTASAGTCGCTTTTGCAGCGACTCCACGATATGGATCTAGATATCAACCCAAACTCAAACACGGCGGCTATCGACACACCTTTCCTGCGTCTTTTACGTAGTGTCGCCATCGTCGATGTGTTGCGAGATATCAAACATAGTGCTCGWATTCCGATYCCGGACAGCTATCTGCTTGTCGGCATCGCGGATGAGGGTGTCGCCTATCGGAAKGCTGGATATGAGGACGTTTTCACCCTGGAAGAGGGACAGATATATGGTAYGATTAGCYCCCTCAAGCCACGCTGTTCGATGAACTGACGCACGCGTATATCCGAAGCCTGCATTCAGAGAGTAGAAGATGAGGAGCCAACGTGGATTGAAGGAACCTGCTCAATTTCTAGGAGTCCTGTGGTACACCCCGGCGACGGTTTGGAAGTTTTCTCCTGTCCTTGCTCGTCATTCTGACCCTCGATGAACACAGTGCAACGAGTCTACGCCGTTGGAAAGCCGCCCGAGGGATGCTTTTGTGCCTTCAGGGATCTGGTCAACGTCGTAGTCCTTCCCTCCGTTGGTAAGATTGCCTTCGGCGACGTACTTCTAATTATTGATCAGGATATTTTGTACAGGGGACAGATCTCTCGCGTCTTGCTTGGGTGGCGGAGACGTTGACGGGTAGGACTATCCCTTGAACTTCTCCTAGACAGGCTGACTTTGGCGCTCGTACAGTGATCTATTCGCCGTCATCAAAAATGATTCTCTATTACCGAACGAGGCTGCAGATCCCGCAAGCTATGAGTCTGCTGGTACATACACACTGCCGGACGATCGAGACAGTACTGTGGAAGACATATGCGATTTCATCGTCGAGTACATCAACTCCGACGTTCTGGTAAGCTCATTCTCCACGTAAWATGGGGTGCCCGRAARYTGAACAACCATRACCAGGGACTCCTGTCTGACCGTCTGTTAGTTATCGCAGGTGTGTTTATCATCYAAGATCTCYGCAATATCTTGTACTGAATCGGGYYCRCACCTTAGACCAGTCCAAGGTACGTGTTTCAGKCGACGAGAATGTCCATTTACTCATGRTCATTGGTAGGAAGGATTCAGGGACCCAGGCTGYTTGAAGCTCGCAGAACTGTGTTCTCAGGCAAGTGCATGGACTCAAGGACTCTGCCGTAGTACTTATTCCGATCGGACAGGCTGTTGATTACCCGAAGCAAGGGGTACCAGTGGATCTGAATGGGTTCGAACTTCCTAGGACTCTCATCCGATGCAAGCCGGACTGGCACGCCGCCGAAGTCGTTTCTCCACGAGAAACGGATTACTACAAGTCCACACGGGCGCTCGGGTATCTCTTTCGAAAYGTTCAAGTGGACGAAATCACRGAGGAACAGAAGAAGCTCTCGCCCAGCAACTTYAAGCCCCTCACAGATYCCATCTCCCAGCGACTCATGCMATYGATGARAGAAWCCATTGGTWTRSAAGCTCGTCCAACAGGCCAATTCTCCGAAATTGAGCCCATTTTCCGTCGTTACMTCAGCGAGCTCGACTACATTTGCATCACGCATACCMYGTCRAACACCCCAGGAGTCAAATTACTGGAAGCGGAGGTGGTCGCAGGGACAATTYTGGCAAAGTGCTCGCAAAAGCGGATGCGAAAAGACCGCAKSWACCGAATGCGAAYACACTCTGAAGCATTGGTGARGGACGTTCAAACGGAATTACGAGGGAAGGAAGAGTCGGTGGRGGACAGATTGGAGGGTTTGAAGAGGGCATGGAGRGCATGGGAATTCAGCCTGAARTTCAGYGACAAGCCCGGATACAATAGYTTCGGAATCATCGCGTTGGGGGTCATTTTTGACGGTTTGGAGGGGCTAGGAGTTACGATACCATCTAACAGCAAACCGTATCCGAACTGATAAACWTTAGTAACGTTGTCTCTCTACTTATGCGAAATYTAAGCCCTTGGATTTGTTCGGCGTCTTGTAACRCGAGGYGGTGRCTGTRTTGAGYTYAAGGTAGAGTCCTTTGCTTTCCTCTTTCGCGGTGAAGGCGRAGGCGAGGGAGTGGCTCCTAATGGCGATGGGCCATTAGYGACTTGTCCATCCAAAGTCAGTTTTGCCATTGCTTTTGTCGGRGAGGGCGAGGGAGYAGGCGCAGTCTCCGCCAGGCCGTAGTTTGAGAATATTTTGAGGTCAGCAGTGAATAGAACCTGAGGRCGATTGAACAAAGATCGGCCGGAAAGGTAAGGCTGGAAACCTACMGAATGTGCCCAGCCTGCATAWTCTCCCCAGAGTGAATAGAGTTTAGCATTAACATCATCGTACAATTTCGGGGTCATGGTTGTCTTCCCRGATGAGCCCTTGAGTCCGTAGTGTTTCACGGCAATTTGATGGACATGGGTATCGACTGGAACGACTTCTTTCTATCAACATGGGTGAGTAACGTCTCATAAGCTTTGGTAAAACAATACCTTATCCATACTCATCAGAAGAACGCAGTCTGCGACCTTTCTGCCCACTCCTACGAATTTGAGGAGTTCYTCCCTCGCGGCTGCAGTGTCGACTTGGCGTAAAGTGTCAAGCCACACCTCCGACGGTTCTCTCTTTTCAGGGGAGAGAGGGGAAAGACCATGAGTGTCGACGAGCATCTTGGCCGTCCGCTGGATGTAGTCAGCGCGATAACCAAAGCCTAATGAGCGAAGAGTCGCGTTCACAGTGGATTCTGCCAAAGCAGAGGGGCTTGGGAATGGGTGATACGTGCATACTTCGCCAGGATTGCAGTGGTCCGGCAGTGATAGCAACGGTGGCGAGAAATGCTTGCACAAATTTTGCACCATTTTCGTGATTCGAGAAATGTTGTTGTTAGATGARCATATGAAACTRGRAAYATGARCRGRTGAGYGGACGACCAAGNGATTGGCACTGAGGGAACATACGAAATGAGATTCTCCCAAGGATCCTGGCGTAACATCCTTATCCCTTTGAAACGGTCTTGAAACTTTGCGAAGACCACGTCTTTTGAGGACCATTGCTTGTACAGCTCCTCCAGGTCGACGTCCAATTGAAAGTAGTCTTTGAGCCAGACCAATGTTTCTGCCTCCCGCARGAGAGCTTCAGGAGGTGCCGGCTGGGGGTCTGGGAAGTAAGACCGATAGAAAAGCGTGTCTGGAGACTGTCTCAAGCAGACGACACGGTCTCTGAGGCAAAGTCGATATTCGACCGCAGATAATTCTGGTTCCTGTGSSACTTCTGGAWCGGGTGATTTCTGGGAAGGAATTGGCAGTRTTGACCAGCGAAAGGACTGTCCACATTTCAGCACAGCAGCAAGGGATAATTGGGCGACGCCAAGGGGCAAAGCTTGGAATCCTTTGGGCACTGGCACGGAGGTCATTAGTAAACGCGTTGAACCACNGTGGCAGAACCTGGCGCGCGAGTGGACCGTTGATCCCATCAACGACGACATTGTCCAATCCGTCGACAAGGCCTGCAACACCAACGACGAGCACGATGCAAGATGGCGGCGACTCGTTTCTCCCCCGGATTCAATCCGTATTTTATGCTGTCTTCCACGAAAAGACGGGTCCGAAGATCGTGTACCAGGTCCCAGAAGGTCTAATAGCCACTTCGTCAACGACCCAGGCAACCCCCTTGCCGAGTAGTAGCGATTCCTTATCCTCTCCTTCCCCATCTCCCGACCCCAGCTCACCATTGCCCCAACGTTCCAACGCTGGAAACTCCGATGCACCATCTCGCAACTCAAGCATCTCACTTGCGTCACCGACAGACTACTTCACCAGACGCGGACGCCAGTTCCCCTCTCCTCAGAAGCGGTCTCTATCGTATCAGAAAACCCTATTCAACTTCTCCGATATCTCTATGTATGTGATACCACCACCTGCTTTGTGCGGACGGCTGGTTACATGCTCGACGAGACGGCACCGGATCATTGGGTTTCCTGTCGAGCTGCCTGGAGGTTACGAACGAAACTACTTCCGATATAACCTATGCTTTGTCTTCGAACGAAGCGCAGATCTCAGCTGCTATGARCCAATTGTCAGAAAAGTTAGCAGAGTCTTGAAGTCGTGCGAAGTGAGCTTTGCAACTTTATATCGTCGTGGGCCTCGGATTGATAAGAGGTGACATTTAGGAAGAGTCTCGTTTTCTCTCGTCGGAACAGACGTCTCAYCAAATCCATGCCATCCTTGAGCAGCTCTACGAGGACCTGAACTCGTACTCGGAGACTTCCATCCCTATAGATCAGTTCAATTCGATTGAACTCAAGATATTCCCATTCTACCCTAACCCACCGGAGGTCAAGGACTGGATGGTTCCTCTTTGTTTGATCAATCTAACCAAGAGGATAGAAGGTAACTGGGACCTCACTATGCAAAAGGTGGATTATTCYCTGCCCTTTCCCCCTTTCTCTTCTAAACGAAGGGCATTAGGTTGTTCAATACATCGACGGTGTGAATCACGTCAGTAGGATTGCCCAACTAGCCGACTGCGACATACGGCTAACGCGACAAGCCATATCTCACTTGCTGTAAGAATAATCATGATTGGAWTGTTCAGRCACTGACCCTGCGCAGATTCTACCAGGTCATAATGACCTTGGACATATTCCAATACTCCAACATGTATACCCTGTGCAAGAGCATCCAGTGGCTGGCGGATGAAAGCCATGTGAAAGATGAATGTGGTCCTTACGTCGTAAAACCAGGTAACGTYGCGCGACCCCCTTCTTCGAAGTCAGGCCTCATGRTGTTACAGGCACSAAACAGATACCGGATTGGCCRGACCTCCTRCACTTGTACTCTCGATTCAGGACGGGAAAGACTGTCTACGAGTGGATGGACTCTCATAACGTTGAAAGTTAYGGGATCGACGTYCGCCGATTCACAACCTTTGGCGTTATCAAGGTATWTTTCCTAACCGCATTGGTATCTCTTCTCTCTGAAACGAGTTAAAGGGCTTCCTTCGACGCGTACACCGCTGGCCTGTCTATATTCCACCCCCAATCCAACCTGAACCAGACTTGATGGGGTACAACGGGCCCATGAGCGCGTACGATATCACAGGAGGCTCAAACCTTGCAAGGAAACGAGCAAGGAGCTTCAACAACCCTGCCGCTCTCCGATTCCCCGCTTTCACCTCACCTCTCACTCCACCTCCACTCGCCACCTCTGATCAAATGATTCGTCAAATCTCCCAAAATTCTGCGGTCCTTAGTCCCATCGAATCGGGGTCCAACGCCGAGCCGCCATTGGTGTCAGCAGCATCGACATTCACCCACAGGGCTCGACGAGCAAGTGCGGCCGAGAAAGTACTGGAACAGCTCAGGAACAGGGATGTCCAGAAATCCGGCATAAGTAGTGGCATCCACAGCCCACGCAATTCCTGGATGAGCTTCTCCTCCCAACACCGAGAGGAAAACGGATCGCAGCAGTTCCCAAGCGCATCCCAGACCAGCGCCACCCCAGCGATCCAAAGCTTCGTACCCGGGRCTGGGTCCTACTCCACGACGATAGGCAGTGCGACTACGGCAACTGCTGCCTCCGTGGCTACTATGCGCGCAGCACCTATCCACGGTAGTCCCGGGAAGGGGGGCAGTGGSAGAGATTCGAGGCGGACTTCGTTGATCTTGCCCCCGAGTAACCCACCGCCTTCTCCGGTCATGCCAARGGTCATGTTGACGCCTTCGAGACCGCGTACGATGCAGTCGCCTTCAACGCCCATGATCCAGCAGTTGAACGGAAACTCGATGCCATATCCACAAGAATCACTGTCGCTGTTGGATGGGGACCATCATACCGATGAAATTGGTGTTCGGTTGAATGTCGGTTGGCCTCAACTGGAGGAGTGGCTCGTAGCCCTGGGCGGTGGGCAGGGCAATGGTGACTTTGGGGAACATGTTGTTATTTTATACCGGTAGCTGCGTGATCGRCTCAGTGGCCAATTTTACCGTGTYGTATGATGTATAGTCGTGGTTTAGCGTTTATTTCTAACATGTTGTACATTTAACATTTGGATGGAGTCCAATGCGCATGATGTGAGATGTGTAAATCGATAGCAACTGATCAAGAGGTGTATGCGATGCGAAGAGACAAGCTGAAAGGCAAGGTAGAGGCGGTAACGGTGACCTCCCCACTTGGTGGCACCAGCTCTGAMACCTTCTTCTCGAGGTTAGGTCTAGTGGCTTGTTCTAGTTGAGGGGGTGCTTGCAGATAGAGTTGTTTGGTAGGCGTAGATAGCGACGGCTTCTTGATTTGACTACAGACGACGTCAGATGTGCATCGAGATACCAAGAAGTGACTTACATATCCTGCCGCTCAGTAAGCGTCTCGATGAGTTGTTCCAATGTCAGTTCGGGAGAGATGGACAAATCAAGGGCTTCTCCTCCACAGACAGGACACTCTTGCCGTTTCTCATGCTCGAAGGTATACGAGTAGACGCCATCTGTTCCGATCAGCATGAAGTAGTTGTTAAGGAAGGCTGCAGAGCTTGTCGCAATCTTGAACGCCTCGTTACAGCAAGCGGCTAGAAATGTTTTTNAGAATCGGGGAAAATAAANTCGTCTTGTTATACTCACCAGCAATGATAGCATTGGTTGATGCGATGGCAGGGATGATATTCTTGACGACACCTTGCGTGAGGGACCAGGTCACACCTTCGATTTTGAATTCACGAGCTCGGTTGAGGGCAGTCTTGTAAAGCCAATCGATGTGGTCTGGGTCGTCATTGTCGAGTTTCTTGTCTGCGGATATGAGCGGCGTGCAAATTCAGAGTGTAAAGACCATACCTGCAAACACACGAGGCCACTCTAGGACGGAGGCCCATTCTATACAGTGCTCTGGCAGCCGCGGGGTGTTTGCAATCGTACAAATGGGGAACTGGGTCTGCTTGTTCAGCATGTCCAGAGAACATTCGTAGCACGAAGTGATTCCAGGCAAAATGACACGCGCTTGACCCTTGAACCCTGTCACTTGTCAATCGAGGCCGACGTAACCGCAGAGGAGGAGCGCCCACCTTCAGTTCCTCCATCGATAAGAGGCTTCAGTGACTCGGGAACCTCTGGGTCAACCATGTTCACAAGAGTGGCGTTTATCCATCGACGAGCTTCGACAGAATCCAAGCCACAGATGACAAGATTGAACTGCATGTAATATTCTTCATCTTTATCCTGGATCTTGCCAAAATATCTGGCAGGGTTTAATCGAATTAGGCGATTAGCGCCCACGAAAGTGTGTGACGCTCACGGAGTGACTGTTACGCCCGGTACACGTTTCATGATGAACTCTGCAGCGACGGTAGCCTTTGGCTTTCCCACATCCTTCTGCCTAGAGAATGCGGCGCGTCAATATCGAGTCTAAACACGTATGCAAGGGTAGAGTGAGTACCTGAAGAGAAACTGGCGATTCAGGTTGCTGATGTCAATAGTGTCCATGTCGATGACATGGATATCCTTGAAGCCGGTCAGGGCCAGATTGGCGAGGATCTCGCATCCCAGTCCTCCGGCGCCAATGACGAGGATCTTTGCCTGGCTGCGGAGAAAGTCCTTGACCTAAGGCACGCGATGGGGTCAGTGCTGAGCGTTCGTCGGCTGGGGAGCGAAGAACGTACTCCATCGCCGGCGAGGAACCCGGGGTCCGTGCGCGGGCCTGGCTTGTCGAGGATCTGGTCTATGTGGTGGTATCGGCCGGGCCAGTCTGAGGAGGATGCAGCGGCAGCCATGGTGCGCAGGAATGGCTATGAGAGGCGGGAAATTGGAATTTGGCGGATTTGGGGAAATTGGGACACGTGATGTCATCGCGTGGCCATTGTCGGGGCGGAAGGGGTGCACCGCCTTGACGGTTCTGCGCCGCTTTTGGACAACACATAGGTATCGAGTCTCACTTTTCTCGCCACCCTCCTTTACCTCTCTCTCCCATGTCCTCAGAATCCACACCCCTCCTCCGCAACGGTCGTCAGAACGGCGACGCTCCCGAGCGTCTCTCCTTCACCCAGCGCGTAGTCAAGGCCATCAAAGCCGAGGGGGAGCCGTCTTGGCTCGACTCGTACAAGTGGTTCTTCTTTGGCTCATACACCAACATTCTGCTCCTCTTCGTGCCTCTCAGTGCCGTCGCACATCATTCGAACTGGGATGCTGCTCTTCGCTTCAGCTTCAGCTTCATAGGAATCGTACCGTTGGCCAAGGTGCAGTAACTTACATTTCGGACAAGAATGATCGTATTAAACCGCTATCAGCTTCTTGGCGACGCGACGGAGAACATGTCTGCTAGTCTTGGACAGACGCTTGCTGGCTTGCTGAACGCCTCATTCGGGAATGCCGTCGAAATCATCGTCGGTATTGCCGCACTGATGCAGAGTATGTGGATACTCTCCTCGTCATCGGGAATGGTGATGCTGATCGAATTTTAGACGAGATTCGCATCGTTCAGACTTCTGTAAGTCGCGTTCACCGATCTGACGCGGCCGTGGCTCATGCTGTCTCAGATGCTCGGCTCCATCCTTTCCAACCTTCTTTTGGTTCTTGGTTGCTCCTTCCTTGCTGGTATGCCTGACCGTTTGCCGCATTTTCCTGCATCTCACCTTCGCCTACAGCCGGTTTCGAACGGCCTGAAAGCGTGTTCCAGGTCACTGCGGCCCAAGCGTAAGTGGCTTCTACGGGCTGCCACCCCACGCATAACTGACGTACACCTTGTTCTTCACGCTGTCATACAGATCGAGCTCGGTATGTCATATCGCCCCAATGCTGTGTACTCTCGGTCACTGATCGCATGGAAGCTCATGACTTTAGCCTGTATCAGTAAGTCCAAGTCAATCGCGAAATTCTCTCACTCGTGTTTTGATGGCACTCCACAGCACTCGTTATTCCTGCTGCTTATAACAGTACTATGTCCGGCGTCAAACGCGGTAGGCGTCTAGCTGATTCTGTAGACCTGCACTTTTGATAACCTGTCTACCAGGCCCCGAGGAAACTGCTGAGAAAGGACTTCTTATCATCTCCAGAGGCACAGCAGTTCTCCTTCTATTCGTCTACCTCGCTTTCTTGTGGTTCCAGGTAAGGACCCACTTACGTTATGTTGACTCTCGGGGTTAACACGCGTCTAGCTTAAATCCCACGCTTTCCTGTACGATCGAAATCGCCGTGATTTGGAGCACGGATCAGGATCTCAATCTGCTGCTAGCAGCCAACATGGTAGCCAGCATGAAAATGAGGTGGAAGAGGAGGAGGAAGAGCCCAATATGAATTTGCCTTCGGCTGCTTTGGCGTAAGTTCCTCTCATAACACCGGGACTCTCGGCGTTTGACATTTTTTTTAGGTTGTTGGTGGTCACCGTCATTACCTCATTTTGTGCGGATTACTGTGAGTGCTGTAACCGTACTCTACGGAAATTCTATCGGTTGGCTAAAGGGAGACGAGCAGTGATCGCCTCTATCGAAGAGACTGCGGAAAGATATCACATCCCCAAGACGTTCATTGGTTTGATCCTTCTCCCCATTGTGGTACGTTCAGGATGCTGTTGCTAACAGACTGCGCTCACCGGACCTACAGGCTAACGCTGCCGAGCATGTTACTTCGATCTGGATGGCCATGAAGGACAAGATGGAACTTACAATCACTATCTGTGTCGGATCGTCAATTGTGAGTGTCATTCATTTATGATTGTGTCGAGTTGTTGACAGCCGAGTTTCCTGTTAGCAAATTGCGGCTTTCGTTGTTCCTCTATTGGTTATTATTGGATGGATGTGCGTGTTACTGCCGAGTTTGTCGCTGCTTTGACCTGAGCCGGTTTTCTCATAGCACCGGCCATGAGTTGACTCTCTACTTCGCTGACTTTGAGACGATCTGCTTCTTCGTATCTGTCTTGCTTGTGAACACATTGATCCAGTGAGTGTGTTGCAGTCTCTCATTAGAAAGGGTCATTGATATCTTGCAACAGGGATGGCAAGTCGAACTACATGGAAGGTTTGCTGTGAGTGGTTCATTTTCAAGTCTGATGCGTAGGCAGTACTGATGTTCCTCCTCTGACCAGGCTTGTTACCCTCTATTTCGTGATTGCCTTGGCCTGTGCGTCCCTATCCCTCCTCTACCATCCCCATGCTGATCATCTCCGTTTTAGTCTGGGTCTCGTGAATCCTCAACTTTCGACCCTCTTGGTTGTCAGCGCGGAGCGCATTTGAAGATTTTTATACCCCCCCATCTCACTTTTCTCGATTTCGGTTTTTCGTAATCTGCCACATTTGCCTTCCCATGATATCAACTGCATCTACCGTCATATAGACGAGTTTGTGTTCCACTGAATTAGGGGTGTCCGATCTTTGTTGTATTATTTTGGTCGTCCTTCCAGTCAATGTGTGTTCTTGGTTTTGGTCTCTCAGACTATGGTACATACCCTCGTAATAATGTTCGGCTGTTGTTAGTTGATCAGGATGGGGAGATTTGTGTCTACAGTAGGGCTTTTTGACAGTAACATGGTTGGCCGGTACGGTCCTGTATATGTTTACATCTTGAAATGATGATTGTTGAAGCCTGAGACCCAACCTGTGACTGGCCCTCTGCGAGGTTGCGTGACATTGTCAGCATGGACCGATCTTCCTGTGGTAGATCCCGTTCCTCGTCATACTTGTGCTCTGCCCTGCACCTCACCTGCCTGTGATTGTCCTCAGTGAAGCAAATTTCAAGCAATGTCACTATTTTATGGACTGTTGGCTCTCTGAGCGAAGCACATGCAATGTTTGTTGCAGGCCACCACTGCCAAGTTACCAGAACCAGTTCAATCACAACTGTTACCAGTGGTTGCCCTCCTTTTTCTTCTTTTTCCTTTTTTCCTTCTTTGGACTGCTGTTCAATAGACTTATCTGCGAGATTTTAACTCGAAGCTGCCTTCCGCTTTACACCACTACAACAGGCTCAAAGACCCAGGAGTCTATAAGTGTATGCCTAGCTCGAGTAAGTTCCCCGTCTTGACCTGAGAAGAAAATGACTCATCAACGGGGGCATAGCTCAGTTGGGAGAGCAGTAGACTGAAGTCGTCACGTGATGTATTCTAAAGGTCCCGCGTTCGATCCGCGGTGCCCCCATCTTTTTAGCTTTTGTTGGAACCTTTTCTTCCCATTTGCAAACCATCGTAAGTACAAATGGCGACGAAGAAAGTTGACCCCATGATAGGGTGTTTCATGCAGCGTTTTTTCACGGTCTTTCCCAGTTGTAATCAAAGCATGCTTTTCATTCGTACTCGTAACCGACTAGCAAATGCTCAATGTATCGTATACTTTCCGTAGTTTTTCTCTGGGTCGAACACCTGGGTGTACAGTTGTAAGTATGGCAAACCTCGAATGGTAAAGCAGCCAGGGCACTCACCTCCCACCGAGAAGCTGGGAAAATGTGTTTATTCCGGTTATACCAGCTCCTTTCGACGACCTTTCCTGCATGGGACTCATCCTTCTCCTTGGTAGCATCAGCCAAGAGTCGAACATCGTCATGCACGTCGAAATTGAAAAGTGGACCTGATTTTCCGCGGGCCTTGTTGACAATAAAGTCATAAAACGTGTAGTGCTGAAGAATGGTAAGCCTAAAACACGACACAGATGCTGGAGACGCATACGTGTGGAATAATCAAGTCTTCCTATTGCCAAATGGTCAATAGAGCGGTATGGCTGAGGTACAAAAACGACTAACCTTGATGTACATCATGTTGTCGACATTCACTCCCCTTAACTCAGGGAATTGCTGACGAGCCTTCTCAAGGAAGTTCGCGATGGCATCCCCCTTCTTACACTGCATCAAACACAACTCAGTATTGTATCTCAATGGAGAGAAAGCTAGCATACCATCACACTCTTCCGGTGCCCGCTACCATCCCAGTAAGAATAGGTCACCTCAACCTCCTCTTGCTTGAGACTTTCCTGAGCGGCAAGCCATTCCAGTCGCAGCCTTTCGCGCTCCCTTCGTTCCTCCTCCTCCCTTTCCCTGTCTGGGAGGAACGATGTATCGACATTGGGATTCTTGCTCAGCTTCGCTTTCTTGATAGGAGGTGTATCATCCCGGTTTGGCGTTGCGCGTCCACTTTCGCCATTTCCAGAGCCCTCGCCGCCCTCTTCTTCGTCGTCCATAGCAAACGACAAAGTAGATTTAGCCACCTTTTTTCTCTTCTTCGTTTTCTTCTCTTCCCTAAACGGTACTCAACCTTCTATCAGCCAAACTGGGGGTAAACAGGCTTGGCGAGACGACATACTTTAGCTCGTTGGTACGAGCAGCCTCGCGAGCTTTGGCCTCCTCTAGCTCCTTTCGCTTCTGTTGAAATTCTTCGAGGCGAACGAGACCAACAGTGCTGTTCTTGAGCGACTCTTCGACAGAGTCGTTTTGCCCGATGAACTTATTGGCTGAAGGCCTGGCTTTTTCCGTGGCTTTTATGAGAGTCTGCTTCTGGCGCTCATACTCTTCTCGCATCTGAGTCCGCTGCTTGATGAGCGCATCCTCGAACTTGTTTCCAGACATGGTGGTGGTGGAACGTGGTTGAAAGGGAAGGATGTAATTCAGATTCCGACAAACGATCACGGCGACCTGGCAGGCGCGCGCTCCTGACGTTGCTCAATTTTACCGCGACCAACACAACCATGGTCCACGTACTGGGTAAGAAACTGCCAGACAACCACTTGGCTAGGGTGAGTTTCTCGTATTATGCGGAGAAGCCTTCTAAAGCGTTGGAAATAGTTCGCCTTGACCCAGTTTTNATGGCGTCGGCCCCAAAACAGCGCACCGTCTATGTGCACGGTTCCAAATTCACGACAAATGCAAGGTCAAGGACCTCACACCCTTCCAAATAACATCGTTGGCTTCCTTCCTGTCATCTCCGGCCACCGCACCACCCATCCCTCGATATCCCCTCGCACCACCCAAGTTCGTTTCGCCAGCTCCGACTGTACCCCTCTCGGAACTGCAAGCAAAATTCCGGGAGTCTCAGGAAGCCCTCGTAAAGGAGAAGGCGGCTCTAGCAGAGAAAGGGACGCCAGCGAAAGAGTGGAACGACCCTCTCAAGTCGTTGAAGATAGAGTCGGAGCTGAGGAACCAGATTCGGGAGAACATTGCTCACCAGAGGATGATTGGAAGCTACGTTGGAAGACGGCACGCTATGCACTTGCCTGTCAGAGGTCAAAACACCCAGACGAACGCGAAGACGGCGAAGAAGCTCAACAGACTGGATCGGTTCTAGACGTGGGCAGGTCGGTTTGCCCCGGGGGNAACTGTTGTCATTCTTTGTCTTTGTGCTATATATATTTTTGTGTAATCATTGGTCGTCGGCCAAAATACATCCTAGACGTCGTGGATTTCGTGCCAGGAGCAAGGAGCAAGGATAAATGAGCTTCATGTGACTTGACATCGCGGTGATCCCAGCGCGCTCATCTTTCGGCAACTCTTGCTTAACCCATCACTACCACCCCCACTAATGGCTGCCAGTGTGAAGCAATACAAGGTTATCGGTGAAGAGCTTTGGAAGGGACGCTCAGAGAAAATCGTGAGCCTGATTGAATCCCATATCTACATCCACTAACCGTCCTAGAATGCAGAGCTCTTCGCCCTCACATATGGCGCCCTCGTCGTCCAATTGATTCAGGACTACGAGGACTACGACGAAGTCAACAAGCAGCTCGAAAAGATGGGGTATAACATTGGCACCCGTCTCATCGAGGACTTTCTTGCACGTTCGGGAATGGGGAGATGCTCTGATTTCAGAGAAGTCGGAGAGGTTATCGCAAAGGTATGTTTGTCGATCCTCTTCTTCAAGGGTAAAAACCGCGTATATCTGATGCCTCGAAGTAGGTTGGATTCAAGACGTTCTTGAATATCTCACCGGGTGTTGTGCATGCCCCACCACCGTCGCCTTCTGTCAATCGCCAGAGCAATCCTACGCCGTCGCAGCCATCGTTTATCCTGACGTTTGACGAGAATCCGCTAGCGGAATTCGTCGAGCTACCGGAAGAAGCCTTGGAAGGCGGACTATGGTTTAGCAATGTTCTTTGTGGTGTCATTCGGGGAGCGCTTGAGATGGTACGTCTGTCCACAAGTCCTTTTCCTCCGCTGAGTCGCAATCGCTCATTCTCCTTGGAAAGGTTCAAATGCAAGTACAGGCTGAATTTATCTCGGACGCTCTTAGAGGTGATGAAACCACAGAAATGAGAGTGAAGCTGGTGAAATACCTCGAAGAGGAGGTGCCAGTAGGCGACGATTGAATTGTATTTCTACATGAATTAGACCACCTCTTCCCATCTGGTCATGGAATATAACATACGTAAAGATCAGATATCCCCTCCACATCCTGAGGGAATACGATGTGGAAAGCGACGCTGCTAGGAAACTTGAGAGTCTCGCGATCAAAACCTAAATTTAGATCAAATAGTTTTCCTCCTCACCAGCATCATGTCCAGACCAGAACTCCAAGCGCCTCCAGAAATCGTGAGCATCTTCTGCTGTTATAAGCTTTTCGAGTGAATCTGACTGGAACCCAAGTACTATGGCGACACAGAGGCCAAGAAATACACACAAAAGNTGCTGCCTTTTTACTTTCTTCGTGAAGCAAGAGACGATGATAATAACCGCCGGCTGTCATGTCTCCCTGTAGCACACGAAACCAGCAAATCCAGGCCGATATGACTTACAGAGCTCTAGAGCTACTGAACCTGCCTCCCGAACAACCTGCTTTTTTGCTGGATATCGGGTGTGGGTCTGGGTTGTCCGGGGAAATCCTAGATGAGGAGGGGTATATCTGGTGTGGGGTGGACGTTGCTCCAAGCATGCTCGGTGCGTTGTTCTCCTGTTCGAAATCCTCCCAAGGCTGACAGTTGATCGAAGAGGTCGCCCTGGAAAGAGAAGTAGAAGGCGATCTATTCTTACAGGATATCGGCCAGGGATTCGGTTTTCGACCTGGGAGTTTTGACGGGGCAATTAGGTCAGTGTGGTCCATATCCCAGGATGTCGGACTGCAAAAACACTAACGTTAATCTTAACATGTGCAGTATCTCCGTGCTGCAGTGGCTTCTGAACGCAGAGACGTCCCACCCGACGTCCTCACCTCCCCACCGTCTCACCCGGTTCTTCACCACCCTCCATTCCGCTTTGAAAAACCCATCGCGAGCCGTCTTCCAATTCTACCCTTCGTCCGACGACCAGATCCAACTTATCACATCGATAGCACAGAAGGCTGGGTTCGGTGGAGGTATCGTCGTTGATTATCCCAATTCCAAAAAAGCAAGAAAGGTCTTCTTGTGTCTGTACGTTGGTCAACAGCCAACGCAAAAACTGCCAGAGGCTCTCGACGGAGAGGAAGAGCAGGACTCAAAAGTTCGGTTCGAGAGAAGACGGGAGAGAGAAAAGTCTCGGTCCAAGTCGAAGCGGAAATCCGTCAAGGATCGTGACTGGATTATCAAAAAGAAAGAGGTATGGATGACAGTCTGTCCTAAAGCTTGTTTACTGACCGCATATTCAACAGTTGTACCGCAAACGAGGAAAGGAAGGTGTTCCAAACGATTCAAAATACACCGGTCGGAAGCGCAGAGCGGTCTTTTAGGGACCTTTTTATTAGATTTATGTACTATATACCTCCAGCGTCTAGTCTATATCGCTATTTGAAGAGTACATGGCAAGTTTCTACAGCTGTTCGGGCATCGTTCCGGATGAAATGTCCTTGAAGACCTGCCATACTGACACGCCTGCCAGCATCCCACTCTGACTGTACTATTTGGGTCAACTGTTGTGCCAATTCATGCATATCTGCTGAAGCTAGCACGTCACCGTCCCCGTAGAAATGCTCGAATAGGGTGCGGGCTTGGTCAGGATGGGCATCGTCAATTAGCTCGGCCAAATCGACTCGTCCGGGCCTGATCAGAGCTGGGTCAAGTTTTTCGACGTGGTTCGTTGTTAAAAATATGACGCGCTCCTCTCCTGAAGCGACACCGTCTAGGGCATTGAGGAATCCTGAGAACGTGACAGAAGACTGGTACCTAAGATTGAAACATTAGCCACGAAGTTCATTGAAATGAAGCTCTCAGGGACTCCGCAAAACCTACCCATCTTCGGATGTTTGGACACGCTTATTGAAGGCGGCGTCGACGTCTTCCATTAATATGAAGCTTCGTTCCGGAACGTTGGAGAGGAGGTGGAAAAGTTTATCGTCCGTCAGTCCGCGTTCAGACAAGTTCAATAAGCAGATGTCGTAAGATAGTGAACCTGCCAGAGCTTGAATGAACGAGGTTTTTCCAGACCCGGGTGGTCCATGTAGAAGGTAGCCTCGACGGTATGGTATGCCTGCGTGGGTCGGTCGTTATAAGCATTTGTATAGAGAGAAGTAACATGAACGCGGGAGATGCACACCTCTGTCGGCATACCATTGCCTTCGTGACAGGAAGGCTTTGATATCTTTTTCGACCTTTTCGGCGACACCGGGCTGGAGTACGACGCTCTGGAGGGGTCGCTTCTGCCGTGGTTGCCCGAATGGACGCCATTCGATACCCCAAGCAGTGTGGATGACCAGCTTGCCTTGCTGGTTCTGCATAGCGAGATCTCGAGCTTCCTGCAGCAGCTGGTTGAAGAGATTGCGATCCTTGGACAGAGTTGTCAATGTCACAGTTTCCCAAGGTGTCCCGGACATTATTTGCATCGACCGTGTTTCCCTTTCTCTTTTCATCTGAGCTCACAAGTGGAGTGGAATCAGCGTGTTATTGGCGTCACATTGACTGAATGAACGCACCTGCATCCACGCTCCGTTATATCGGAAATAATGGTTTCCCGGACCTGCGACTAGGCGAAAAGCGGCAGAGCTACTTCCATTCTTCCGCTGTTCGACTGTCGTTTCAACGCTCAGCTGGTGACTTCGGACCCAGCCTGCGGCCCTGCCCTGAGACGCAGTTTTGCTGCCTGCTTGATGTGCCATCCACGCGAGGAACCAGTCGTATGCTTTGTCTTTATTGTTAATTTCGAGAGAGACGAGGAGTCGGCGCTGCAAAGCCGTTGAGCCGAGGGTAACTCCCTGTCGGAGTGCGGTCAAACCAACTCCCATGGCCTGTTGGTTCGGACTGACTTGAGCATGTTTGACACCCCTCGAGGTGACGGTGTACGCACCATTAGACCGAAACCGGCCTGAAAGTATGGACTGTGCTTGGGGAGCCATTCGTCTCAAAACGGATGCGGCTAGAGAGTACTGACACGTACTTTTCACCGAGAAAACCCTCTAGCCATGACGGCATCCGCGACGGTGCTGTCGACGCTGGAACGCTCTGCGCCGCTGAGCTGACGACGGACTGCTGCATTGGCTCTACCGACATCGCAGCTGCCGTCGAACTCTGGTTGGCGTCGAAGGAGGTAGGAAGAACAAAATACGGACTGATTAGGTAACCAGCTTAATAGAGACGCGACGCGCCTCTTTTGGCACGGCCCTGCCTCGCTTTCGCCACTGCCAGTCCCCACGGCAGAGCGCTTATCTTTGCTCCTCCTCTTTCCTTTGTTCCGGCCATGGCTGCCTACGCGAAAATCCGGGAAGCCTACGTCTCGCTCGGTCTCCAGGAGGTATGGCTATTCGAAACATCTTCAACGCCCCCTGGCTATCTCATTTTTGACGTGTTTCATTCATAGGGGTGCACTCTGGAGGAGGTCAAGACAAGCTACAAACAGGTCGGTTTATGCGCGTATTTGATTGCATGAAAATGATCCTAATGTGCTCCCAGGCTGCTCTAAGGACGCACCCTGACAAAAATCCTGATAATCCTGAAGCAACTGCAGAGTTCCAAAGGGTTGGCGAGGCATACCACACCCTTACTAAACATCTGGGAGGGCCAACACAAGGTTCTGGCGGCCTCTTTAACTATGACTCGGATGGGAACGAGTACTACGACTCGGACGATGATGGTTTTGACTTCCCGCCAGAGTTCTACTTGTAAAGGCCTCTTCCTAGTTCCGACCGCCATGGCGCTAATTTTTGCCCTAATCACAGGTACCTCTTTGCAAGGGTCTTCGGAAGGTCGCGTGGTTTCCGCAGAGGCGGTGGACCACCCTCAGGTTTGTCTCCTGTAGTCCGTTGTTCGATCGGAGCTTTCCACTAACATATATCCCAACCAATAGCCGCCTTTTCGCCCTTTAGGGATCGTTTCAGACCACCTGAAGAAACACCCGAACAGTACCAAGAGAGGCTAGAGCGGACTCGTCAAGAGCAAATAGAGGCTCAGGCGCGTCGTGAAAGAGAAGCTCAAATCCAGAGGGAGATCAGGGAACGAGAAAGACAAGAAGGTATAAGATTTCTCCGAACTTTTTCAAGACGTGTCTGTTTCTGATATCCTTTTCCTTTTCGTCAGAGATGTTGGCAGCTGAGAGACGGCGAGAGCAAAAACAGGAAACGAAGAAGGCAAAGGCCGAAGCTCAGCGGAAGAAGGCCGAGGAAGCTGCCAGACTTCAGTCCCAGAAATCCCAAAAACTCCGATCACAAGTTTTCCAGGCAGCGCGTGAGCGTAGGATAGCCAAAGTGAAGGAAGGCATATGGGAACATTCCGTCGACGCTACCGGCGGCGAGGTGAAACCTGGATGTGAAGAGTTTGCGAAGTCGCGACCCAAAGATCCCAAGGAGACACTACTTCATATAGCTGCCAAGAACAACGATCTCGACCTTGTCGAATGGCTCTGTTCGCATGGTGTGTCCCGAGTTTAAATGAATTCTGTGAAGTGAACATGAACGGCATTCTAACACGCATCTGACAGGGGCTGATGTGGAAGAGCACAATTCTCAGGGATTTACCGTGCTTCATACCGCACTCAAACTTGGACAAATCTCGATTGTCAAGCATCTTGTCGAGCAATATCCTCCGGGTCATTCGGACGAGATTTACGAAACCCCTCAAGGCTCCACTCTTCTCTCGCTGGCTGTGGAATCTGGCGAACCAGAGTTGGTCTGGGTTATCCTCGAAAACGAGTTGGCCTCCACCGAAGATATCAGCAAAGCATGGACCAAAGCTACTTCGTCTTCCGTAAAGAAACAATCATCAGAAACGCATTCTGATATAATACAATTGCTCAAGAAATACGGCGGTTTTACGCCTCCTGCAACTCCGCTCACCTTGAGTGACAATTCGAAGCCTCTTCCTCCCCCGAAATCTGAACGTGTGAAGGACCGGGGCAAGCCATCGGTGCACGAGCCTGTCGGTTCGTCGCAGACACCGTCGCCTTCTCAGCCCGCAGAGAACCCGCAGGCGACTAGTCATCAGCAGCAGCAACAGACGTCATCTCGTGGGCGTGGAAGAGGTCGAGGACGCGGACGAGGCCGTGGCCGTGGAAGGGGTTCAACGCGTTGATACCCGTCTCCATCTTCTCGGACTTATCATCTTGCATTTCTTGCTCTTCTGAAGTTTGTACTCATGTTTTGAGGTTCTCTCTCTGTCATCCATTTGCATCACCATCGTTCTTCCACCCTTATGTGCGCTGTTCCTGTTGGTCATCATTCTTGTAGCATTTCTCCGCCTTCTTCTCTCCGTGTTTTGTCGTCATCTTGCATCTTGTTAACGCCTAATTATTACTCACTACTCATAGTTCAGCCTTCGTTCAGCATCCATGTATTTTTTCTTGCCACATCCCCGTGTACATAGCCAATCTGATTGAAAGAAAAAANGCTTCTTAATTGCCTTGAAACAAATGTATATTTAGGTGACCGATACCGGGGCTAATCTCTGCTCCGACGGGGACCTGACACAGCTCTCTGAAACGGATAACTTCGAGAACCAAGTCCAAGCAAGGCAGTGTGAAGGGAAGAGAAGCTCAGCTGGGGTGCCTCCTCGATTGAACTGAACAAGCATGTATTTCAATTGGTAGATAGAGCCTGTAGCCACTCGCCACTCGGCTGGGCCACCCTACGTACATAAAGTTGAACATGTACATCAGACCATCATCGCGATCGGTGCCTGCGAACTGGTGTGGTGGAAAATATAAGGTTTGGAGGGACTGCGATCTGCAATCCAATCGAAAGGAAGTTCGAGCTGTGCCCCCCCNAAACTTAAGATCGGCTACTATCTATCATAATGGGTTTGGTGGGTTCTTTTTTCGAACTGAATTGACCTTCCTTTCCAAGTGCCTTTTCCAGAGATAGATAGTATAGGAACTGGGGCGTTATACATTCGCACTGAATTCGCCACCATTTGCACCACTTCCCAGATCGAACTGTAACGTTACAGTCGAGATACGAGAGCGCCCAAATGACCATGATTGGTTTGGGTGAATACCGGAGTTACTGAGTACACCGGCGGACCAGTGAAAAAATCGAAGCGAGTAAGTTGCTCCTCAGCCTCGAGCCCTGTCACCAATGATCAAAGAGTGGCGATTGCTCGCTCGCTCGGCTTGGAGTGGGGGTGTGGACAACACATTGCTTCCTCAAGGCAAAGGGAAGAAAAAAGGTCACACAGGTGCGAAACACACTACGAAACCTTTTCAGCAAGCAACTTTTTGTGATTTTCCCGGGTGCGCTTGTACTCTGGAAAAGGATTTGATCAGTCGAGGGGGTTCCATCCATAGGTTAGGATCATTCGCGGTACCGCAGCTCCACCCTTCCCTTACGTTTCAGAGATTTTCCTGTGCAGCGGCTAAGGGTTCATTTATTGGAGGGGGGGGACATGAAGGTTACACACCGCTTGGCCGTCTCAAGGAGTTTAGGGTCCGGATCTGCACCACGGTATAGTAGTGCTCAGAGAGTAAAAATTCAAGGCAGCGAGTACTGGGTGGTGGAGTTGGAGCATCAAAAGAGTCTAACTCTAAGTCACAGTCTGCCAGTGCGCCGCTGCTACGGTCACGGTGAGGCCAAGATGTGATCGACAAACAGAGCCAAACTCTGAATACACCTTGAACACGAACCGCCATTTACACAAACTAGTACGTTCCAGAAACCCTTGCTTGCCAAGTCTTTCAAGAGTTCAGGATTTGGTAGTCAACATGGGCCGATTAGCGGAAATGCAGCGCAAGCTCCTCGAGGTGTGTACCGAGTCCCCGAGTCGAAGAGGGGGGGGGGCTTGGCTCCCTTGTTACATGTAGATGAAGGCTGGCTAACCTGCGTATAGCAAATGATGGGCCCTGAAGCTATGGGCGTTGCGAATGCAAACCTGCATTGGTCCGATGACAAGGTTTGCAGAAACTTTTTGTGCGGAACGTGCCCGCATTCATTATTCACCAACACGGTCAGTTTTCTTTACGTGCAAGTGTTCGATCCAGCGCTTAGCTCTTACACTCTATTTCTATCCCCCCNTCCTCTCTTCTCCCGTGTCCTTGCTTGAAACTAGAAAATGGACCTGGGTGCATGCCCTAAATCGCATACCGAGCGCCTGAAGACAGAGTTCCTCGCAGCGAGGGAAGCGAACCCCAGCGACCCGGTCTTTAACCGGTTTCAAATGGAGTATGAAGCGAACATCTTTGCTTTCGTGGACGAATGCGACAGGAGGATTCGGGCTGCACATCGTCGACTTGAAAAGACGCCGGAAGAGAACGCGAAGACGACCAATCTGGTGGGTGTGGTTGTCCTTTAATTGCTAAATGCCGCGGGGCTTAAGACGGGGGCGTGCTAGATGCGTGAAATCGCGGAAATTGAGCTTGCCATTCAGGGTGGTACGGAGAAGATTGAGCAATTAGGTTCGTTCGTTCGTTTGGGACACGGGATGTATACGGTGGTATGGCTCGTTGACATGCTTTTGTCCAGGCGAGCAGGGCCAGGTGGACGAATCTATGCGTGAAATGGCTGCTATTGAAGCCCTGAAGAGCGAAAAGGCCGACAAGGAGGTGCGTTTAAGGTTTTGCATGTTATAGTTAACATTCGTTCACCCCCACATTCTGTTCCGCGTTTCTTTCTTTAGCGAGAGCTGCAGCAGCTGACTGACACTTCCGGAGCCTCAGGGCACCAGAAGCTTCGTGTCTGCGACGTTTGCGGTGCCTATCTATCGGTACTTGACTCGGATCGTCGCTTGGCCGATCACTTTGGCGGAAAGGTATGGGCGTCAACTGATTTTGCGCAGGGTTCGTGGTCTGAAACAGCCTTCTTTCCACACAGATGCATCTAGGTTATCACGAACTCCGCAACATGCTGGGCAAATTCAAAGAGGACAGGGAGAAGCGCAAACTGACGCAACCGGCTTCCGGAAGCGCGGGAGGCCCAGCACCGCCTGGTGCAGGAAGATCTGGAGACCGTCCCAGAGACGACTACCGCGACCGAGGAAGCGGCTATGAGCGACATTCGTCGTCGCGATACGAGTGGGTGCCTTGTCTCGTGCAAACCTCGTGTTCGCAACTGATCATCGGTCTCCTTTCTTTTAGTGACAGAAGGAGGGACAGAGAGCGCTCAAGGAGTCCCGGAAGGCGAAGATTCTGATCTTGATGCATCGTGCGTGATTTGTCTGGATCAAAAAGGAGATGCATCTCAATGCATGTGCAGACTGCTAAAAGTGGTTGCTACTGGGTGCGAACTCTCTGTCATCTAGCTTTGTTGGGAAGCAGCTGTAGTTTGTGTCGAATTCATGAATCATTAATTGGGAGTCTGGCACCGAATTGTACAGGGGCAGGATGAGAGACTGGCTTCGTTGGGAAGGGTGGCCATGGGGTGTGCAGCCACCTGCGTGAGGCTATCAGGGAGGGTCAGGTGCCGCTGCCAAAGAGAGATCGGAAGCGCAGACTGCTCGAGTTAGACCAGTGCAGAGACGGGTGATGCGACCGGTGGGCTCGTGCAGAAGAGGAAGCGGTCGGCGAATCTCGATGGGCTGCGCGAACACATGCCCTGAACATATACGGACGGGGAGCCGCGAAAATGGAATAAATCTCGGAGGCAGTGGCATATCGCGAATATGAATATTTATTTTGGGCGTGACGTGACAGGACAGGATCACGAGGCCGGTGTCACGGTATACATCGAGCGGGTTGTGAAACGGCGGAATGGGCACGGAGCTTGCTTGGGCCTTGCTTCTGAGCCTGTAACAATTTCGACGACATCGGTTTTCGTCCATTCGCCAGTGCCTCTTGCCAATAAGTCCGCCGCTGCTGCTGCCCCGTCTGTCCTCCCCCTCCCCCTCCYCCCCCGTCCCCCGCCGCATCCAGCCCCAKCCTCTGCCCGCCGTCGTCCGCGTCCTGC